>JAOSBM010000004.1:825456-851350 GCA_027568955.1 Erythroxylum tenue
TGAATCTCAGCTATTCATTTATGCGGGCCCCACGTTTATTTATGTGGGACCTACGCGGGACCCGCATAAATAAATGGCTGAGATTCACTGGACATAATAAGACATCATAAAACTGGACAGACGATCTTATCTCCTCTTGTACGTCACCGTCTAGAAAAAGTACAATTTAACCCATCATAAGATCATCTCCTTCGACCCCATACCTGATTGGTCATAATGGCGACACCTAAATCGCCAACCTCAGGACCTGATTGGTCATAATGGCGACACCTAAATCGCCAACCTCAGGAACAGATTGGTCATAATAGCAACACCTGATGAGAATTTCATCCACAAATTTCTAGGAATGGGGAAATGAAGATCTCATCTGGAAACGCCAAGCTCTATCTACAGTGGAATCTCATTCTTTTCAAACTTGGGGAAAGTGTGGAATGACTAATCATTTATTCATCACTGCTGAAACTGCCAAATGTCTCCAACAACAACCCAAGCAAGTTCCTATACAAATACCTATCCCTTCCCTTCCATTAAAAGAGTTGACAAAAAAGTGCCACTTATGTACATGTTCATAATTATCCTCCAAAAATAATGATGGTTAACTGTAAGAGCTCACAGCCAAAAAATTCCCATCCCTTACAGACTTTGTGTACCAAAAAACGCAAGCAAAAAGAATTAGGTATGACTATTTGATAGCATAAGAGCGGTTGCATACCAGTTCAAATGCCTCTGTGAACAAGGTGGAAAAACTGGTTAATGCCAGAAAAACTCCTGGCAAGCCTGTCTGAAGATTATTAAGTGTCATTGCTCTAGTCACCTCCACTGCCTTGGCATGCCTCAACATTTCATCTTCCACTCTTCTTTGGCAAGTTGCAAGCTCGGATTTCTTCTCGGCCAAAGGATCTCGAGCATCCAATGCATGTCCGTTATCTGGCCCTGTATCTGGAAGCCCAATCCCGACCATCGAGTATGACTGGTAGAATTTCCTTTCTATATTTCGAAGAGAGGAAGCCTTCTTCTCCAGCTCCTTTGACGCAGTGTCGGTCCGCTTTTTGATTTTGAGCTCCTCGGTTTGTTTTACTAATATCACATGTACAACATTGATAAAGCTCTTAATGGCTTCCGAAGCAACTGTGTCCGGAACACGGTCCAGGGCAAGTTTCCACTCATCCAAGAATGCAAACACATCAGAGTGCTCTATTCTGCCACCTACATCGTCATTACTTACTGGAAGAAGGGTAAGTTTGAACCATCCATGGATGGAGAGAATGAAGTCCCTTTGGAACTTTATTAAGCGGCAGAAACTGGAATGCCAGGCAGAGACAGCAGACTCGAGGTCGCGTGTTGCCTGCCTGTGAAGCTCAGAAGTTGATTCACCCTTTGTTGATCTGTTCACAAGGCCACGGACTTGTTGAACAATGTCGTTCTGAATTTCATGGTACTGGTGCATTGATCTCCACATGTACATTAATCTGCATTAACTATGCTTTTAAAAAACAGATTGGAAACAACGGGCAGAACATAATTGGCAAGCCAAAGCTTTCACCTCTAAATGCAACATAAACAAGGTGAATAGCAACTAAAATTGTTTACCATGCAATCTCCGTGCGATGCAAATGAACCCCATAGAATCTCCATAGGACATAAATTGGCTTCACTAATTACTTTAACCTCATAAAACACAGATCACTCACTCTCACAGTAAATCAGGTTTTAAGACATTTAAAGGTGTTTATGAAGATACTCAAATAATTACCTAAAAGTTTTAATGAAGAGAGACTCCATTTTAGATCAGACTCTAGTCTAAAACAAGTTTAATTCTGACAACTAAAGAACAAGACGAGAATAAGCTCCTAGTTTGAACACAGATTGTATGTGGAGTCAAGTTGGGAATCATTCGATGGGAAAGGCTGTCAATTACAATTCCGCAAGATAAGACTAGAAGTTTGATAAGTACAGAGTCGTTACAGTTCATACTTTGTGTGCACACACATGGACAATGATCAGAAAAGAAATGGCATACCCGTGACACAGCTCAACTAGCTGAGGAACAAGATCAGTGTCCCTAAGGCCTATGATAGCAGTCGAAGTGGTAGAAACAGCTTGAGAAGTGACTATAATCAAAGACTGCAATCTTGTTATTGAAGTCTTGGTCTTGACTAGCTTAGTATCATCCTCACCCTTGTACTCCTGACTCTGCAGTGTCGATAGCTTCTTCTCGTGCTCAATCTTAACACCTTCTCTAGCCTACATAATTTGATAACAATTTTATTCATCAAGGTCGGCATCTACTAATCAAAAACCACAAAAATTAAACACGGTCATGTGATTCAATGCCAACATAATAAGTAATCCTTTCCAAGGTTTCATTGAGGTTAACACGTCTCTTCTTTCTTAGATTTTCTAATTCACTTCAGAGACAGCATAATCCTAAAGTGTATAATGTACTATAAGAAGATAAATGGTAGAAAAGGGTAAAGGGTCGTTACAAATGTATCCAAAGCTGAATAGCAGGGATTTTGAGCCGACCTTACCCACACACACACACAAACACACAAGCACGCATCCTAGGACAAAAAAGGAATAGGTCATGCTTGCCAATCCGGTGGTTAAGACTTGAAACTCGAAATTGAAAAAGGAAAGCAGACAAAAAGATAAACCTATCACCCTATAATATCCACCGTCCAAATCAAGATGATGCGGTAATTGACACATTCCACAAGAGAAACATATCAGCTAGAGGGGGTATCCTGTCCCATGAAAGTCCAAAAACGACAAAAGGGTCCAAAATCCGGTAACAGTCAAGCCCGACGGTGGACTTACGCTACCAGTAACTGCAACACTAGTGTGTATGTACAGACTTGTCACTTTGCCCACAATTCTTTTTCATTTTCAGAAGATAAAATGTACAAAAAGCAAAGTACCTTCACTTCCTCGTAAAGCTTCTTTTCCCAAGCCAAGAGGCGTTCCATAGTAGAACAAAGACTTCTCAGTCCACCAGGTTGATTGAGCAAACCCGGGTCGAGCCGGTACTTCACGGCCAACGGCGGTTTTGAGGTCCAACTAGAGCTCAAGTTACTCAATACACTAGTTGAATGATACACCGTTTCTGCAATAAATCAACAGAAATTTGAATTGAGTTTTATTTATTTTTGAAAAATTTTGAAAAATAACAACAACAGACTTACTCTTCAGTTGTCTAAAACTCCGATCAAGTTGAGCTCTCCCAATCTCAAGCATCTCCGATACCTGGTCGCCCGCGGCCGCCGCCTTATCGAAGTTCTCCTTAATCGCCTCCACAATCTCCTTCAAGTCCTTATGCCTAACTACCATCTTCATGTCGGAGATCTCTCCAGTTCTGAAACTAGCCGACGACAACCTGTCGGATTTACTCGCATTCCGATACGTCGGTTGCTGCTTAAACGACGAACCGAAATTCGACCGTGTCCCAATCTCGGATCTGGAGCTCTCGTCCTCTTCCACCTCCTCCTCCTCCTCCTCCTCCTCCTTTTCGTTGCGGTTTTGGTCCGAAGAGGTTGTAGTGCTGTAATGGTCGTGGTGATCTCCCCACTCGCTGCACTGAACTTCCTCTCGCTCGGTCTCTTCGTCAACAACCGACTGCTGTTTCATGTTCATGTGATTACTGTTGCTATACTTCTTGCTGAAGAAGTCATACTCCGACCTTTCGGCTTCGGTCTCGGTCTCCACGTCATCGTCGGCATCTGAATAATGATGAGGTCCATTCGCTTTGTTTTGAGCCTGCGCTTTGCGATTAAAGAACTCTGAGTCTGGTGGTGAGGGAGGGTAGAATTTCTCCCAGTTCCACACAGACGAGGCTTGTGAAGGCGTCCTAGAATACGTCGAGTTCGCCTGGTAAGCCGTTGGATATTCGAAATCCATCGTGAAATTCGACTTCTGGCTCCTCGGCGACGTCGATTCGGAGAGTATATGAGGGAGTTTCGGCAGCTTGCGGCGGCGATTGGCGGTTGACTCGAGACTCGAAGCGGAGAGGATGTGAGGGAGCTTGGAGCTTGCTATGGTCGGAGAAGGAGGAGAGAAATGTGGCTGCGGCGGCGGCGTGTTGGACGGGCGGAGAGACGGTGAGGGATGTACAGGGACACGTGGAGGAACCAAATTGGAGTTGACGGAGGGAGGAAGGTCTGGAGTGTGAAGGAATATGGCAGGTGTTTGTTCGGAGACGGAGAGAGTTTCGCCGGCGGCGAAGGAGCAGAGTGCCGAGCCGGTGACGCGCAGCGAGCGGCAGTAATCGGCATGAGCCGCCGCGAGGTGGTGGCGAGCATAGACGGCTTCTTTGATGAGGCGGCGCCGATCCTTGCACCGCCGCACCGTGTCTTCATTATCTAGCTTCGACGCCGTACATCCCATCTCGAACTGGAACCGAACAGAAACAGAAGACTGTTTGTTATAATAAGTGGAGAAGGAGTAGTAGTTGTAGTTAGATTGATAGTGGCGCGTAGCTTAAGTGAGTTGGTTTGAGTACTTGTGTGAGTGAGAAAGCAAACGCTTTACGTTCTCTTTCCCTCTCCTTTCCCTTTCTCTTCTCTCGCATGTTTTTGTTGTTTATTTTTTATATAAAAAAACTCCATTTTATTAAACTTTATTATTTAATAAATACTAAATTGAGTTTTTCGTTCTTCCAATATTATATTATGATGAAAAGTGATCCCAAATAAGGTTTTCAAAGTTAGATCGGACCGTTCGATCTGATCGAAAAAATTTAAACCAGTCGGCTTTTATATATAGAAGTTATTAGAAGAAACCGAGTCGAATTATTATTATTATTATTTGATTGCTCACGAGGTGTTCTAGGCGGGTTCCAACTATAGAAAGACACTTTTAAGTCATTCATACCTAGACTAATCTCCGCTCGAGTCGGGTAAGTCCTTGCAAAAAGTAAAACTCTAACCCCAAGTTTTAAACGACTGCATATATAGGGAGTTTGAACCCGTGATTTCACTTAAACCAGGAGAACCTCTTACCAACTCACTTGCGCTCTAGGGTTAAACTGAACCGAATTATTAACCAGTTCAAACTTTTTTTTATTGGACCAAGCGGTTCGGTCCAATTTTTAAAACCTTTATCTTAACATTAAATTAGAAATGACTTAAAATATTATAATAAAATTGATATATATGTATATGTGTAATTTTAAAAGAAAAAGGATAAAATTAAGAGGTATTGTTAATTATTATTTATAAATTCAAAATTTTTTGCCTTTTTTTTATGTAAAAATATTAATATTTTAAAAATTAAATTATTAACATTTAAAACTTTAATTAATATTAGACTGTTATAAAACTAGTATATAATAAAAAATAAATTTGAATTACTTTTTTAAAATTGAAGTTTAATTGAAGAAGGAAAATATTAAATAAAAGAATTTATAAAAATTAGTTATTTTAATTGATTAATTAATAATTTTTTAATAATAACAATAATAATTAAAAATGATTTTTTGATCATTGATATAATTAAATCGTGTCTGTCTCTTATGCTACAAAAGACAAACAATAGGGACACAACACAAGTCATATATGAATATAATAAATAAATTGCTGTCAAAATGTCCGATTAGTTGGTGATCTTTCTGATCACTAGTCCTTGTTTTAGCTTAATAGGGTACTTTTGGAGTGTTCTGGTGGAAGATAAGGAAGGCGTGGCCCCTACTTGTTGATCATTAAGTCTACGGCTCTAAGCAATTGAAAGATTGGAATTTGTTTGTTTTCTTCCAACTAGACTCTCTCGTGTTCTTGTTCCCATTTGCGAGTAGAAAGAACTAGATGGATGGAAACACTAAACTCAGTTTTAACTTTAAAGTCATTATAATTTATTATCACCGATACCAACCTTCTATGTTGTGTTTGTCTTACTGGACACGCGATAAAAGAAAGTTTCTTTTGTATACATTTACTTTGAGACACTCAACACTGCGCACCGGCGAATGCAACGACTTTAAGAAAGGACCTTTCTTTAGTGCTTTGGCGCTTTTTCTAATTCTAACCAACGCCTCTGTTGTGAACCGTTCCTTTCAAGGTATTCTACGACTTTTTTATTTTGTTTTATGACTGAGTTTAGAATTCCATACCCTTTTTTTTTTAATTACATTAGATATTTCAGCTTAACCGAATTAATCCTAAATTCTAAAACCCCACCCGAAAAATCTTAAAGGAGGTAAAATTGAAACTCCAAGATTCTTCAGGTTCTTACGTACCCTATACACTTTTACACACAAGAAATCGTCACATACTTGATTGGTCAATTATTAATTGATCACTAGCCCTGCTCAACATCAGGTTTCTAACAACCCTTAAATTTTCTAATAGCTTCAACTCTCACACTATCGTTAAAAGCAAAACGTCCATAATTAATCCGATCAAGAAGCTTTTTACCCAAAGAACTAAAAAATCATCAACACGAAAAATTTCCTATTTTTTCTATTTTTACGTGACTCAAACTCAAGACCTCCTGTCGGAAAAAACCTTAAATGAGAAGTTTAGGAATTTGACATTTTCTTTTCGAGTTTAAAAATCATAAATCAACTCAGACTCGACCTAATCAACCAAAAATCAATCAACTAAGCTAAATTTAATCAAATTCGAGTTTAAATATTCAGACTTAATTTGTCTTAAACTCAGACTCAAGCCTTTCGAAAGAAACATCCTTTTACATCCAAAGGTTTGGCATTGTTTGATATTAAAATAACAAAATAACTTTTAAAATAAGTAAAACGTCGTCTTTTACCGGTATTTTAACTATCGACAACATTTGGGACTTAACACCATCTAGAGATGGGCAGTTGTAGTAAGTACTAGTATTTCCCAAGAAGAAAGAACAAGAAGACAAAAGCATACAAGGTAAGCATATAACCTCCAATGCAGGTTCTTACACTAGAGTAAAAGCAGACAAGCTCCAAAATTCCTGCTCCGAGCAGTAAATATCACCTAAAAGCTGCAACAATTAATTGTTTTTCCCCGGAATTAGGTGTTCCAAGCATCCAAGCAGAACACAAAAAATCGAGATAAAAACAGGAGTAATGCCATGGTGGGCGGCAATCCAAAGAAAATGATGGAACTGTCCTATTCCCTAAAAGATAAACCAAAAGTGGACCATTGATCCTGGAGTGGACCCAACACAAAAAAGCAAAAACTTGCAATTCTTTTTCTTTTATATACATTTCTTTCGACTTTTTGGAAAAGGGTAAATTTTCTAGATTCTAGTCTAGCAGAGGCCTTGGGGTTCTAGACCTCTAGTGCAATATCTAGCTCTTGTGGGCCAAAAACATTACTTTCTACGTCTAATTGAGTGTTGGTTGAAATGCCATAAGTGATTCATAATGAGAAAAACTTCACATGAGAACTTGCAACCTAACACCCCATCTTTCCTATTCTCTTGCAGATATCTACACGGTCGATTCAACTAAAAGACAATCATCTATACTAGCATTTACTCTTTATCATGACTACAGTTTTGGGTCACTCGTGCACAGTCCTAACCATAAACCATATTCCCACATGTGCATCATTCCATGTCCAAGAAAAGTTACTAGTAATGCAATGAACAACAGAAATGGCAAAACTTGTTAGAAAAATAAATTAGGGAGGCACAATGCCAGTAAAAGCAAAACCAGAGTTGTTGCTTCTTCACTCTGGTTGCTTCTTCACACGGTCAGAATTTAGCAAACTCTCTGCTTCTAACTATCTATCTAGAAAAAGTGTCAAAATTTTCACAAATTCAAATTCTTAACCCAAGTAATCCAAGAAAAAGAATGACATTGTTAGTGCAGGAGGCAGTTTAGTATCAAGCATCTACCAGTCCACTTCTCTTGGACGTCCAAAGGAAGGGAATTAGGAACTCACAGGGAAACAAAAGGGCCCGAGAAGAAGAAAACACAAACATGCAGATACATTTTCACATGACAGGGACCCCACAAACCAATGGTACACAGCGCAATCTTTTCGCTACTGGGTCCCCCCACCAATTCTTTATGGTCAAACAGTTCATACAGAGGCACCCCACACCCACTGCAGTAATTTCTGTATAGAATTATACCCTAAAGACTAACCAGTACCTTGAGGGACCCTTTTTAACTGAAAACTTCACCAACCTGGTTGATTGGCACATGTCAAGCACATGTAATCCTGTTTAAACCGAATTGGTAAGACAGCCTTATAACGGTTTAGCGCCTGGAACCTCATGCTTTTATGGGGTTGATGCTGGAGGAGAGTTGGCCACGTGCTGCTGGTGAGCTGGAAAACCGAAATTCCCAAACAACCCCTGCAAAAGGAAACCATGATGCAACCGTGGAGACTTATCCCTTAGGAATCAAAAGACCACTTATTCAATATCAGTACCACAAACATGACTTGTATCTTTTATCATGCTTATCACAAAGAATTATGAAAAAAAGAAACTACTATATGGGCAATAAAAAGCGATCTAAAATGACTTTTCTAGTTCTATCTATATTACATTTCTTGTATAAAAAGATCAAATAAGAATCTCAAGGAAGGAGGAGGAAGGAGGGGGGAGATAAATTGCTGAAATAGAATACTTTGCAGAGTCGGACGAACATATCACATTACACTAAAACTTTGACCCTAAATCACATAAAATCATGAGAAGGAAAACGCTGCCACTTTGGAAGGAAATGACATTGCTAAGCAAAACAGAAAGGACAAGATACGATACAAAATATGGGATTAAATTCACATATGGACATACCAAGGCATCATTGATTGCATAAGCCACACAGTAGTGCTCCTGAAAAGTCGAGGGTTGCGAAAAAATTTAGTAATGTCAACCGCAAGAACTGAATAAAGCTCATAGGAACTAGGATCACTCAGCATAGTCACAACTCAAGATTGCATTTTTAACGCATGCATGAGTGTTCATTTTGCTCCTACTCGCATCAAGAAAACCGAGTTATGTACAGATAAAGTTTCACACACATTAAAAGTCAGTGTAATCATATGAATCCAAGAACTTTTCACAATCTTTTGAAAACAACTGAAATTTACTTGCCTGCATCATGTACCATTCTTCAAACTCATCAAACAATTCCAGCCGTTCAATCCTAATCACAAAATCAGCAGCTGATTAACCTCCAAAGTATGCATATCAGGGACCAAAAAAGAAATAAGGATGCATAAAATACTGTAAATGATACTTTTTGATCAAGAAAAGCATATGCTTTCAAAAGAACAATTGCCATACTTGGCTATGCCAGCTAGCTCTAAGATGAAGGTACATATATCACATCATAGAACAAAAATTACTGCAACAGCATCTAATGTGAAGACCAATGCCGATGACTGTTTTGGTGATTCAGAATTAACCAAAGTAACAGATAAAGCATGAAAAGAATCTATAGCAGAATAACATAAACGATGAATATGAAGTTTCAATTATTGACCACAGTTGGAAGTGTATACCTGCGCCTTTCTCGAGCTTCAATAAAATCACTGTAAACTCTCAGCAAATCCCAAGCAACAGCCCTCTGAAACCTCACATAGTTTTCATAATAAAGATATTTAGATTTAAGTATGAATTAATTAACAAAAAGAGAGGCGAAAAACTTAACCAAGACTAAAAGCCTCGGTTTAAAGTAGAATAAGTTATAAAATCTTAACGCCTACACATCAAACTGATATATTATCATTCAAAACATCCATAGTAACTAGTTGTATATTCTCCAGACATCAAGAATATATTTCCTATTATTCAGCCAGGATGTATGCAAATGTGATAAAGAAGTGTAATCGCCACGTGTATGGGTTACCTAATTTTTTCCTCTAGATCATAATTACCTTCACCACAAATAGTTTTTTGGAAAGAGGATAAACTATACATTACACAAGTATTTTACCTGCCATCCCTGATCAATAAAAAGCTTCTGCTTTGCAGGTAAAGTTGGTGTCGCATAAATACCAAGTAATGCACAGCCTCGACTCTGACAGACCCAAAAAAAAAAAGTTACATATCTTATTTAGCACATTTCATCCATGTTAATAGAGAAAAGAGTGAGTACTTTTAGAGTGATTTCTGTTCCAGTAATGGACAATAATTGATGCACTAACCAAGGAAACATGAGACAACAAAAAACAAACCTCCAAATTTCTTATCATTTGCTGCCCAAAAGCATCATCCGGGTGGATCTGTGAACAACCACTGTCAAAATTAAAGAGCTCTACTTTTCATTTATAAAACATTTAAAAGTACACTAACAAAAGAAGGCCGGACCAAAAAATAAAAATAGACAAAATAAAGACCTTCAAGAGAGAATGCTTAAGACCTGCTCATACAAGAAAAATACTGCAGTTGAGAAGGTTTTTGCAGCCCAACCAACTATAGCTTGGGTTGAATCTGGATCCAAGTATATTAAAACGCATTCCGCAATTATAAACGTCGGCAAGCTGATAACAGCACCAAAACAATTTAAATACTCTCTCACAATAAGATTTAGAAAGTAAAAAGAGCAACTCAAAGGGGGAACAAATTTCCAGCAAATCTAAAGAGAACATGCATATGGAGCAAAAAGCATTAGATGAACCTCTGAAGCAAAAGTACAGGTATAACATTCTTTGACAAGTTGGGGTAGCAAACTACATTCTTAACATAATTAAGGAGAAAAAAAAAACTCTTAGATTTTCCTTAATTTCAAAACCATAGGATTTCTTGGAATTCCTAATAAGTAATAATATATTCAGATGCTAGCTGACCGGGAACTTATTTTAAGCAATATCTACTGCTTGATGCTGGAATACCACTGTTGGAATGCGGAATGCTTCTGGTCCTTCCTATTTTCTAATTTCTTTCAACTTCTTCGCTTTCCTTGCTTGCTATGATTTATCCTGCTACACCCTTTTGTTACTTCCTCTTCTTTCCCCAATTTTCTCTAACGTCTTCTCATTCTTCAATCCTTTCACCGAATTTTCTCATTTCTAGTCAGTGTTATGTATAACTGGAGGGTAAGTCTTAGAACAACTGGTAAAGTTGCTCCTTTTTGACCATAAGGTCATAAGTTCAAGTCACAGAAACAGACTCTTTGTAAAAATACAAAGTAAAGGCTGCATATATTATGACCCTCCTCAGACCCCCGCAAAGCGGAGAGCCTTGTGGATTGGGTATGTTGATTTTTTTTGAATTTTTTGTTAAGTATAACTACTGCATGAAAAGCAACTCAAAACCACAAAAAAACTATCCAACTTCCCAATAACATAATTTATAATATACAATTCTAAGCTCATAGCAATGATGTGAAATACTATAGAATAATTTTTCAAAAACGTTACTGTAGAATAAGGGAATGGAAACTTCAATAAGAAGGAAGACAATGACTCTGCAAGCATACCTGGGGTCCATACCAGCCAAAGCAATAACATCATCTAGCTCCTGTACATTCCGCAAGTCAACAGGAAGTAACTTGTAATGATCTCCAAGCACTACACCTTTCTCTACAAGCGAAGAATGACACAAATTTGGGAATTGGTATCAAAGGTGAAATAATAAAAGAAGATTTCAAATACCTATTTATTAAACATTGGCTAGAGGAACTGTCAAACCAACAAAGAACACTGATTTGATACTACCATAAAGGAGAAGTTTGTGCATCAGTAAGTCTGGCAGCTTACCTCGTGAGAATGAGGCTGTAGCTCCAATTTTATCCCTTAACTGACTATAGGTCTCAATGATAGCTGCTTTTTTACCAGTTACCTAGCAAAAAATTATTCATTGCAGGTTAATTGTAGAGAGCAGACCTTGGGTTCAGAAAGCATAAACAGGTTAAAGTAACTTCCCTCAATGGGAAGTATCCCTTTATTTTAGCTCGTAAGCAATAACATCATTACAAAGAAAATAACATAGTGCATTACCAACTAAAACTTCATGTATGTTTATGAATGTTTCAAAGTTATACCTCTGCAAAATCAAGCTCAACATATAAAAGAGGGGCTTTTCCCTCATCCTGTCATGGAAAAAGAATAATGGTCACGTTCACTTTTATACTAATTAACTAATTACGTTCTACACTACCACACAAACTCACAAAATAAACCAAGGAACCTGCAACTGGAAAAAAGTAGTATCAAAGCCTGCTCCAAGTGATAATATCTGCTTATTCCTACAGCCCGTTTCACCATTACTCATTTCACAATCAAGAAACTGAAAGAGCAGCTTCCGAAGAGCAGCCCATCGAGCAAAGTACCCTCAAAACAATCAAAGTACAAGGCAGAAAGGGTTAGACTATAAACGAGACTTGAAATGAAACTTCATTAATTGACGTATTGAATTTCTTACCACGGTTAATTATTGGAGACCTCCTCACGGGTTTTCTAACAAAGCATTGAACGTAGTCATCTTTCATGTATCCTTGACGAACACATGACCTGTGAGATAACAGTATTAATCATCATTCAATAGCATCACATTCATGCTGCATGAATGCATAAGAAGCCGAACAGATGTATATAAATGCAAGGCAGTGCATGAAAACAATTATGACCTATTAAGACAAAACCTGCTCTTTAAACATTTCCAGTTTCTTGTATCATTCTTGTTCTGTGCCCTACAACACTATTACCATATCTGGAGACCACAAATGAAAACAAATTTAACCATTAAAAGTAACTTCACGAAATGATATCATTTATGCGTTGCCACAAATCGACAACCAATCCTCCCCTAACAGAATAATCTTCTAAGCTTTTCTTTCTAAAAGCGAGAATGTTTTCTTATTCACTTCTTCATTTTCTCGGCAACCAAACAGCGAAGAAAGAAACATCACGAAACAGGTAGAAATTTGAATCGAGGAGAAGCGAGAGCAAAGAAACGCACAGCTTACTGGCCGAAGCGTCGTCGTTTGTTGCTTGAACCGCCGCTCTATTGCTCTGCGAATCAGCCACCGGATTTGACATTCAGAGAAGTGTTTTGATTTCCGACTCACACAGCTAAATGGATTAGAGGGAATTTATGGTAATTGGCGGTACTTTATACATGTCTAACTGAAAATCCAGATAAGAATTTTCCATAGACGGCAAGTCGTTCGTGACAAGTTACATAAAGACCTTTCTTGTGACGTTTTTATTTATTTTAAGCCCGGCATGGCAATAACGATCACATCTTTTGTTTATGTTACGATATTCCTATTATATTTTATTAAATTTCACATATATATATATATATATATTAAATCTCATATATAATAAAATATAATAGGACAGAATAATTAAAATAGAAGATTTTATATATAATAAAAAAGCTATTTTAATAAATTCATTGCAAATTATTGAGTTATGAGTTTAGTTGAAAACCTTTTTCTAAAATCTAAATTCGAGGTGAGGGTTCGAAATTTTGTTCTAAATTTTAGTTCGATTTTAAATTTAAGAATGATAAAATGACCGAGATATTAATTTAAAAAATAAAAAAAAACTGACATTTTTAATTAAAAAATTGTTTTGTCACTTTTAGTTGAATCTGAACAATTTTGACCTAAGCTCAGCCCGTAGCCTAGTCGGACCAATAAATCATGACTCGTGACTTCACTTTTGGGTCATTCATTCAGGTCAAGCCCATTAACTTCAGGTTGAGCCAGACCGAACTGTCATCTCTAATCAAATTTTGAATTATATTCAAAATTTAATTTTATAGCCTAAATTTTAACTCAAAACTTAAATTTGTTTACATGTAAAATAATATTATTTTATATATTTAACGAAATGATGTTATTTTCATTAATTTCATATTCGAATTGAATATTTTAGACTTAATTGAATTTTATTTCGAGCCTGTAAAATTTTTTTGCTAAAATATTTCAAGCTGTATGTCACTTTGAGTTCATATCCAATCCGACTCATTGTCATTTTTAAAAAATCTACCTTATTGTTTAAAAGTTTAAAAATTATTTAATATCTCTTATATTTAACTATTTTTAAATTACTTTATACAATTATTTATTGTTTATTTTATACTTAGTTAATCACTATTTACTATATTGTTTCATACCTTTTATTACAGATGTTGTTTAATAGTGTGACTAATAACAAAACATTTGATAGTTTTTAATTTAAAAAAGGTTAATTGTAATATAATAACATAAAAATGTTTATTTTATTAATTATTGAGACATATATAAATTGATAGTAATTATCAAAATTAGAAATTGGGTATTTTTTAAATGTGAAAAGGGGAGGGAATGTTAATTATAATTTGTAAATAAGAATGCTACGTATTACATAATAAGGCAAAATCTTCAATCTCCATGTTTCCAAAGGACCAAAAGAGGAAGTCCCCAACCTAAAGCCAGAGATCTTCGGAGAAGCTGAAACTGCTGTTTCTGGTGCCAATTCTCGAATCACAGCAATCCTTATCATAGCTGCAAACTCTGAAAATCTATTTTCGGGATTTACCCGAAGAAATCTTAATCCGAAGAGAGAAACCCTAATTTCTACGACCCTATTTGTAAATGCCCTGAGTCTCGCTTCGCGACCATAAGCGGTCTTGTCTTATAGCTACAGATGGATATCGAACAAAGGCAAGCAGAGCTGATCGATCACTTCGTGAAGCAAGCATCGGCGTTGGAGGGCTCAGCCCTTGTGCCCGTTGTCGTTGAGGCCACTTCGCATCCTTCTCTCTTCGCTTTCTCTGAGATTCTCGATATACCTGCAATTGCTCAGGTCAGAATTGGACACCCATTCTTGGGTTTTCCGTAGTTTAGTTCCATTTCCAAATCCGTTCCTTTTTTGTTACTCCTTCTATTGTTCGTATGATTTTGTCGCATTTTGTTAGTGAGGAACTAGGAAAAAGGACGATTTTTTTTAATGCAAAATTGTAACTTTTCATATTTTGCTATTTGTATGCTCTTGTGTATTAATTAGTAAACTATATGCAGCTTGAAGGAACTGAGAATTCTTCTTATCTGAATGTGCTTCGGTTGTTTGCACAAGGCACTTGGACTGATTACAAGAGTAAGTTTATAGCTTCCGTCTTTGTTTCCTGTTCAATTCCTTATTACGCTTGTAGTTGGCGTATTCGTAGTCCTAGCCATTTTTTAAGAACTGAGAATCATATCACATCCACCCAGATCGCCTATTTTGGCCTGCAAGGGTTTAGTGAGTAATGAGGGAGAAACACTAAAAAGTTAGATATTTTACAGTTTTAGTGGAATATTATTTTAGAGTATATAACATATGCTACTGAAATCCGATGTATTACTCAAAAAAGAAGAAGTGCAAGAAGGTTGATAACTTGCAAGAGTTCTGCTGAATGGTGCTGTGCTATGATTATTTTGTTGTTGCTGCTAGATGTGAAAAGAGCTTCCTTACTAACTTTATTTATGTCAGCCCTTTTCTTTTATTCAGTTGGATGGCATAGATCTCGATTTAGTTCCCTTATTGTTTTGAGCATTAAGTCCATTTATTTACAGATAATGCAAGCAGTCTCCCGCAACTGGTTCCTGATCAAGTCCTTAAACTAAAGCAACTTACTGTGCTAACACTGGCTGAAACAAATAAGGTGTTCTTCAAACTTGCCAACTGTTGGTTGTTTTCTTGATGTCTTGTCAAAATAAATCCTGCTAAGCTTAAGCGGACAGAAAAGCATATATATTAAGTTGAATATGGTCTAATGTTGGTTAGTTACTCAAATTTGAGGGGAAAATATATTTGGTAATTGTTGTAAATCTAACAATTATGAAGAATTTTCCAACAACATGATAAATTGGTAAGTTTTTCTTGTGATAAGCTGTTAAGAATACGAGACCATGGAGCTGTATTCTACATATCAAATAATGAATGTTGTTTGACATTTCATAACATGGTCCTTTTAAGAGTGAATAATTCTATTTTTCTTTCCGTTCACCTCCCTGAGTCTTGACTTCATGCATGTCAATCAGGTATTACCCTATGATGAGCTAATGCAGGAGCTAGATGTCACAAATGTTCGTGAACTTGAAGATTTTCTTATTAATGAGTGCATGTATTCGGTAGGTATTTTTTCCAGATGGATTTTGTTCCTGATAGTGAATTCTGTGTGTGCTTTAGTTTTGTTTTTGAGAATAACTGTTATATAGAAATGAATAAGATACAGAAATTGTTTTTTCTATATGAATTGGCTTGTTTTTGAAAGGAATTTGGTGTTTAATGGTGTCAATTCAAAGGGAAGAGATATGATGAGTTCTGATTGTTATTCTTCTCCTTTCTTCTGTTAGGGAATAGTTAGAGGAAAGCTGGATCAGTTGCGCAGGTGCTTTGAGGTCTGTGATAATCTCAGTCACATTACCTTATGATATTGGCGTTTGTCCTTTTCTTTTTCATCATCTCACAGTTATGCTGAAGCTTAATAATAATTTTGCGGAGTACAGGTCCAGTTTGCTGCTGGGAGGGATCTCGGGCCTGGACAACTTACTAATATGATACAAACACTATCTAACTGGTAAGAATGAACTTATTTCTTTTCTAGCCATGTCTTGTAACATGCCCTACTGAAGTACATACTATTAGCCAGATCAAATCTTAGAGGACAAATTACACTGTAGGAGTTTTTGAAGTTATGCTTCTCACCTTTGCCAATCTGTTATCTTCAATCTACCTGTTTTGTTACAATCCGCTAGTTTCTCTGTCTATCTTGCTCAAAAATTTGAAACACTTCCCCTTGCGTTACATTTTCCATATGCTGGCACCATATCTAACCTTGTTCCTGTGGTCAGGTTGGGTACATCTGACAATTTACTTGCCTCAATTCAAGAAAAGATAAAATGGGCTGATCATATGAGTGAGTCGGACAAGAAGCATCGAAAAGATGTGGAAGACAGGGTGGAAGAAGTGAAGAAGTCACTCGCCCTCAAGGTCTGTTGAACTCAATTTTATTTCCAGCAGTAGATAGTTAACCATCCCCAAGTTGATAGAAACAGCTTTATACTCCAAAAGCTCTAGTACTCCTCTTTTCTTTTTATTTTTCTTGGTTGTAACTTGTGAGATATAAAGGTGCAAAGCCTCAGGATATACTGAAACTTGGGTTTTTACAAGCACATGTTTAGTGTAGCATTCAATGATCCAACTTGGTAACTTTGAACTGTTGCATTTAATCTGAATTTAACTTGAGTATAAGGATTTTTCGTCTGATTTGGTTGAAAGGAAGTGATAGCTACAATACAATAAACAAAACTCTTGTTACTGGGATATGTTGGTCGATGTGGCTTACTTACATTGTGGCAGAAGTTACACAATCTAAGCAGGGGGACATCGAGTTCCGAGGGCACGAGGAGATCTACTCTGAACCTAGTGGAGTGATGGATTACGAGGAAGAACGAAGCCGACCGAAAAGGTATTGTTGTTGTTCTACTTCTTTTCTTGTTTAAACATCCACGAGCCCTCCGCTAAATCTGTTATTACATGTGGGATGAAATGCAGGAGGCGGCAACCATTGTCTTGAAGTTTGTAACAGCTCAGTTCATGTTATTGGAGTGGATGGGTGTTCCAGCAAACTTGACCGATTTTTTCAGTCACGGCATTCTGACCAGAAGATTATATATGCTTTTGGGTACCATGGTGCCGCTCCGACAGTGTCGCATTCAGACTCTGATATGTTCCAATTGTTACCTTCGTATTGGACTTGAACATGTTTTTGTTGGTTGAGTTGGAAAGACCAATCCCATATTTGGTGATGCGGCAAAAGTTCTAAAGGGTCACAGAAAAGATTTCCTCTCTCTCGCTCTATATGTATAAGTATATATGATTCCTGCTATTTTACTAGCATTTTGGCATTCATTTTGGGTAAATTATATTTAAATTTTATAATTTTGTCAAATTTCACAATATTAATTAGAAGTTTAAAAGCATAAATTAACTTCTTTATTTCATTTATTTTAATAATTTTTGTTATTAAACATTGATCGATTGATTAATTAATTGGTCAACTTTTATAAATTAATAAGTGTTTATACGCTAAAATAAATCAAGTAATTTTTATTTAACAATTTTTTTAATTAAATTTCAAATTTTTTTATAAATAAAGACAGTATTAATTAATTGGTCAATGTTTATAAATTAATAAATTTTTATATATTAAAATAAATCAATTAATTCTTATTTAACAAATTTTATTTCAATTAAACTCTAAATTTTACAATGAAAAATATATTTTAATCATATTTAAAATTTTTAATTTTATTTAATCTTTAGTATTTTTATAACAGTATAATATCAATTAAACCTTTTAAATTTTAAATTCCTTATTTTTACATGATTATACTTCCGGCTCGTTTTAAAACATTAGTTTTGAGTCCTTAATCTTATATTATTAGGCTTTTGGTTACAATATAGGAATTTTAATTTATACAATGGCCTCGTTCGGTAGACAAACAATCAGCTATTTTTTTAAGTGAGTAGTTGCCTTTAGCTGTTTGACTTTTCAAATAACTATAAAAGTTGTTTGGTGAGTAGCTCTTTCAATGGTTGATCTAACATAAACAGCCAAAAATGAAAACGCTCCTACATCAACTAAAATTTTAACTATTAAAAGTCAATTATATCTTTTATGCAGTTATGCGTTAGAAATAAAATGTTGTCCTTAAATCAAAATAAAAATAAAAAGAGTTGTATAAAATTTTCATAGATAATGAAACAGTACGGGTAAACATGACTTCTCTAAAATCTAAATTCTTATAAGAATATTCATCGAAATACTAAGATATATAATATTTATACTTTTTTTAAGTCATTTTACACATAAACAACTAATACTAAGCAGCTAATTTTATCAAACATCTCTAACAAACAGCTAATACAATCTACTGATTAAATTAACTGATATAATCAATTATCAGCTAACAGCTGATTGTTAATTAGGCCAATGTTTAGTTTATGTAACCTTCTAAAATCATATTTATAACAAATAAAAACAATATTTAATTACCATTTTAAATATTTTTAATTAGTATTATAAGATTAATCAAATTTTAAATTTAAAAGGTAATTTACTCTCATCTTTCCGAGTTTCCACATCACTGCTTCATTTTTGAATGAATAATACTCTCTCTTTGTTGATGAACATAACGGGTCAAGGTGATGACTGAAAAGGTGCATAATTGGTAAGTGCCTCAGTAGCGTGTACATTGTCCTTTCTGGGAAACTTTATTCAACCACGTGCTTTGACTTGTTAACATAGCCTAGTAAGGAATTGGAATTTCTCTCCGGTATTACTCTATTCTATTTTGGTCATTTAAATCTTAATTATTTATTTATACAGGACTTATATAAATAAACACGAAATTTACATAAATAAATGGCTGTAATTCAATTGATAAAATAGGACAAAATAATATTAAACAGAGAATCCTTACTCTCTAATAAATCCTTAATCACCATCAACTAAAACGTACGATGTTGATCGCAACGGCTCAAGCTTGTAAGTAAATTTGATATAATCTAATTTGAAATGAAAAAAAAAAAAAAGAACCCTCACTTAATCCGCTTGCTAGATCCTGCAGCATCCAACTGCAGAGTAGCGACCTCAGGCAAGCGTCGTCGTTTCGGGCTCACTCTGACAGGTTCATAATCGCTAGAACCTATCAGATGCGGAAAATTAAGCTTCGCCTTAGACCCACGCATTTTAAACGCAGCTTGGTCATAGGCCACGGCTGCATCCTCCGGCGTCTCGTAAGTTCCGAGCCAGACCCTAGCCCCATTCCTCTTCGGGTCTCTAATCTCCGCCGCGTACTTCCCCCACGGCCTCCTCCTCACCCCCTTGTACTGCCAACCTCTCGGCTGCACGTTCGCCTCACGCGCCACCTCCTCTCTAGTGTTCTTCTTCTCTTCCGCTTCACTTGTCGGTCCCGTGAAACTGGGTCTCACGTCTTCTTCTGAACTGTGAGCGTCACCGCAGGAACCAGTCGAAGTCTCGCCGTAGTCCATTGTTGCGAGGTTACTGTTCAGGAGAGTATCTAAATCTTCGGCGAGAATATGTTGCTGAATCCATTCCAAGAAAGCCAAGTCTTCCCACTCTCCCAACATCGCTTCAGGTTCGGCTCAGGATGGTTACTTCCGCTGCGTGAGTTGTGTTAAGCTTTTGAATACTCGCCTTGGACGGCGATGTGTATGTAACTATGTATATATATAGCTATTCAGAGGTTGAACAAATTGAATAGTTTTCAGTTTCCAGGAAACGTCATTGATTGGGGAGCTATTTTCACGTGGCTTATTCATTTGCTTCGTCTTCTTCAGATATATTTATTGCGTGTGATTCAGTGAGTGCCTGAGACCTGAGTGGTGTTTGGTCGGACGTGTCTGATGGACATGACAGTCTAATAGGGACAACTCTGTATATATATATATTAATGTAGAACGTACGTAAGCCTTGTATAGTAAAGTTTATCTGGTTCAATAATACCATGTAGATAAAAGATAGTATAGATTCTATATCGTAGACTTGGATTGAACATTGCTTGATGGTATGGGAACAAGATCCTCTGTCCAGTTTTATGGTGTCTTATTGTGTCTAGTGAATCTCAGTTATTAATTTATGCAGGTCTCACGTAGGCCTCATATAAATTAACGTGGGGTCCGCATAAATGAATGGCTGAGATTAACTGGACTCAACAAAACACCATAAAACTGGACAGAAGATCTGAACTCGATGGTATGGTAAGTATGGTATACCATAAACTTCCAGAACATGTGAGTCCAATTATGGGGTCCTTGAGACTTGGAAGCAACCTCTTCTCTCGTCTAAAACTACATACTTTCTAAGTTTATTCAATTATAGGCGACCTCCGACTCGTGAAGATAAAATGGATGCAACAAAACAATTTATATTAATTAATTCAAATTTAACTCATTAATCTCGCATCAGAAAAATTTTTACATCCCTAAATACGAATAATGCTTATGTGTGTTTTCTAAGCAATAATTTCTATTTGGTCATCTGTTTGTAGGTGATTTGTCATTGAAAACTTCAAATCGCAATCTATTATATTGTAAGCGACTGAGACATCAAATTTTCTGTCCGATTTTGGATGTCCCTTTATAATATGATAAGTTGTGATTTATCTAAATAACATAAGTCGTATTGATATTTTAGTTGGTTTGAAGTATAAAAATATTTTTAATAGTTTAATTGACCAGGAAATTTAAGATAGAAATTGAATGAAAAGAAAAGTTTTTTAAGTAGATTAAAATCTCGGTGCATTTATCTAAATTTGAGAATATTAATTTATGTTTGAAAGATAATTGTTGATGTGCGGCTTTGTGTGTTAACACTGATGTTTTAAAAATCAGACCAATAAGAAGGTTTAAAAGGTTCAACTGGTATTAAATTATCATAAAATTAGTTTAAATAGAATAAAATTAAAAATTATAAAATATGATTGAAAAAGATTTTCCTTACCTATCGAATAATTACCAAATACATGTCTGTTTTTTAATAATCTGTATTTGTAGCAATGAAATACTCTTCTTCCTTCCCCAAGTGATCATTGAGTTATTCCAAATATCTAGGATCTATATTCCCTATAAACTATAAAGGACCATAAATATCTTGCTTATGTATCATTGGAATGTGTATTAACATAAATACAGTAATAAGAAGAGGTAATACAAAAGTGTATAAATTATAAAAACAGATCAAAGTGAATTGTCCTACACTAGAACTTCAACGCAATAACTCTACCAAAAGTGATCCTATTACAGGAACAATTTCTGGCACGCTTGTTACAATTTTTACTTGCTAATAATCAATTTGGTTCCAAGGTAAGCAGTGTCAAACCAAAATATCCAACAAGTATTACCTCTCCCTGAAAAGGAGATGATTCAACCGCATCTTTCAGTACGGCTACCTTGTTACAACTTCACTCTAGTCACTAGCCTTGCCTTTGGCATTTCCTTCTTTGCGGTTAAGGTAAAGACTTCGGGCATGACCAGCTGAAGTTTAATTACATTTTTTAAAAAGATATTATTAAATAAAAATTAATCGATTTATTTTAGATTATAAAAATTTATTAATTTACTAAATTTGATTAATTAATAAATAAATTAATCAATTTTTAATAAATCAAAAAGTTGAAAATCGAATTGAAAATTTGCATGATTCAAAATTTTTAAAGTTGAATCGGCATAAACGGTTGAATTTTTTAACCATTAATATATATATACATATGTGAATGTATATGTCTATATATTTTTTCTGCAAATATACAATCTAAAGAGATATAAATTTACACGCATCTCCTCACGATGATATATATAATAAATAATGAGGTTGCAGAATAAAAGGGCATGTGAAATTCATGATGCTCTTGTACAATATTATTATTTTTGGAAAATATTCCACTGTGAAGAACAAAAACAAGAACTAAAAGGTCAGAAGAACATGGCTGAGATGTTGCAATGGGGAATCTTTATTTTCTTTTGTTCAAACTTGAAATACACGCGTGAGCAAAAGTAAACTAACAAGCATATTTCAATCAAAAGATGTGGATTAGTTCGTTGTCAAGAATATACACGGCGTCTATCTCAGCTATTCGCTTCTTCGGTTTAGGTCCTTTAGGACATACATCACCAGATTCCGACGAAGAAGAGGATGAAGACGACGACGGCGAAGAAGTTGGCTCCGGCCAGCGACGCTTATTAGTAACCCTAACGGGCTCATAGCCACCGGAACCAATCAAATGCGGAAAGTTAAGCTTAGCTTTGGAGCCACGCATCTTAAATGCAGCTTTGTCAAAAACCAAAGCCGCGTCCTCCTGCGTCTCGTATGTCCCCAGCCAAATTCTCGCTCCATTTTTCTTGGGATCTCTTATCTCCGCCGCGTACTTGCCCCATGGCCGCCTCCTAACTCCCATGTACCGCCTCCCGCTAGGCGGCGGCGGGGAAGGAGATCCAACCGTCGCACTTGTGATCGTTGAATCAACTCGTGGACCAGTAGACGACGTTGATGTACTGAAGTCTCCGTACGGCGTAGTTTCGATAGCATTATCAGTTCGTGAAAAGAGATCGCTCAGGTTGATCTCCAGCAGGTCATCTTCGAGAAGGAACCGGCGTATGGACTCTAGAAGAGCGAAGTCGGACTGGGATGGACTTTGTCCGTACATTTTCTAGCGATACTTTGAAGTTCGTAAAGAGCTATGTAGTACTTTGGGCTGACGCTCTCTGGTCTGTTGATATCCAAGAGACTAGAAAGTATTTATAGGATGGGAAGCTCCGTTAAGCTTTGAACTCAAAGCAGTTTATTTATTAATATCTCCGAAGCTTCTTGCGGGATATGGTTTCAGGCACATGTTTCTTATGCTTCTTACATTGTATTATATATATATATATATACATACATACATATACGCGTATATCAAAATCATATCGATGCCCTTGTAAATTATAAAATAGTTTTAAATATTCCTAGTATTATTTTATAACATAAATTTTATGACTATTTAAAATATTTATTAAATATATTGAATTATTATATTTATTTATTTAAAATATATTATGTAACAATTTAATAATTCAAAATTAAATAACAATATCCGGCAACTTCCTTTTATAAATCTTAATTAGTATTTTCATTTCAGATTGATAATAATCTTTAAAGTTTTAGAATTTTAGTTAAGTTAATTTATCACCATTATCTTTATGTAATAAATTGATAACGAGGAATATTCTTTATCATGCATGATTATAAGTCGCTGCAACAAAGTACACTTTTTGCTACAAAATATTTTTAGATACGTTTTCTGTAACGTTGTTGTTTCTATAACGCAGCCAAATGTTTTTGGCTACATTTTTAAGAAAGTAGTCAAATTTTATTTGCTACATTTTTAATAATATTGCGATGTGTTTTTTGTTACATTTTTATTTTATAATATTGGAAAATATATTTGGCATATAATGTATCGACATAGTTTATTGTGAATTTGTTATGAAATCAAATCGTATAAAAATGTTATTAATTTAAAATATCAAGCACTTATATATAAAGTAAAATTATATAAATATCATTAAGTTATACCAAAAAATTTATATAACATTAAAGTATGATCATTTATTACTATACAAGATTTTAATGAAAAATTGAAAAATTCTTCTAGACAAAACAATAAATAAATAAATCAGTTTACAAATTATAAGATGTCAAGCTCATATTATAAAAATATTATAACACAACTAGAATGACTTCCTGATATTGTCCACGTCGATGAGCTTGTAATCATAAAAAAGCTTAGTTAAAATTAACTGAAAAATATTGTGAGTATTGATACAATGAGTAATTGATTTTAATTAAAACAAACATCACATAACTTTATCACTCACAACATAATCACTCATAAGTTACATTTTCATCTATTATGTAATCGGAGAAAAAAATTACTAAATTTAAATTATAGTACATACAGGAAGTGAAAGAAAAAAATATAGGAGATATAATTAATACTCTTCACTTTTCTCGTCATTTCAATCGCAATCTAATCCAAGTAATATTTTGAATAACCTATCATGTTTTGCCAATTTTGGTCGAGGTTGAAATATTTGACTTAGGGTTATACCTAAGACCTTTGACAAAGCCAGGAGAAGTACAAGTACTATATCACAAATGTCTTCTCCACTGAGCTTATTTCCCTTAAACATAGTCTTCTTTAATAGATCTTGCATCTTATTCTAAAATTAAAAAATAAAATTAATATTCAATCAAAATGTTACTACTAACTACTACATTAATAAATGAACAAAAATACTAAACAAACTTTTATACTTATATTGTTGTTTTTCTTTTGACACCCATCGTTTATTATTCTTATAGTAAGTGACTTTATATAGTGTAATCGTATCAAATTCTTGTCTATGTAGTTCCTTCCCGCTATATTTTATGAAACAAAAATACAAGTTACAACAAATAATGTAGTGTTTATTAATTTAAGTATAACTTGTACACGAAGATTTTACATGTTTATTTCAAACAACTACAAACGACTCATCCCTTAATTAAGAGGAGTTTTCATTTTTTATCTACTGACCTTTGCCTTTTCACAATTATCCTAAATCAAGAAAAAAAAAAGCATAATATAGTTGTTAAATCATTTAACAAGATTATTGCAAGCAAACATGAAGGTAAATAAAACAAACTCGAACTTTCGGATTAACCCAGTAATCATATAAATTATTCCAAATTTCTTTAGAAATTTGTTCGGGAACATGTCTTTGTGCCTTCACATCAAAAGAAAAAATTTTATAATACTTATGTAACTTGAAACAAACGATCTCTAGTCCCTTTTTCAATATTGAAGAATCACAGTTTGAAACATCCGAGTTTTTAATATTCACAATATTCAATATCAACTGCGAGTAATAAATAAAAGTGTAATTAATCTTAAAATCATTGAAACTATATTACATATAGTTAAAGATTTTGAAAAGTTACCGCAATTTTATCCAAATCATTTTCAAGCAAGTTATCTTTCTTGAAGTTCTTAACATGTTTCAAACAAGGTACTTATGTTATCGCAATAATTTCCAACTCACTTCATAAATTTGCAGATTGAATCTGGTCTATAAGACAATCTTGTTGAGTATGATTGATATTGATAACTTGCAATTTATTGCAACATTCATTCGTTACAATTTACAAATTTTAGTTTTACCTCTACCTTTTTTTATAATACTAGCATTAGAAGCTGATAACAACTTAATAGTGATAACAAAATAGTAGAATATATCATTATTTACTTGAGCATTAATCTAGTTGAAGTTATTAAAGATTTGTTAGGCAGAATGAAGTTATGTATGACTTAAAAGCAAAATATTATTGTTAACTTATCGTGGCAATGTATTAGAACAAACTCTATTTCTAATGGCTAAAAAAAGAACGTAATTAAGAAAAGATATATATATATATATATATA
>JAOSBM010000004.1:1002159-1014283 GCA_027568955.1 Erythroxylum tenue
TGTATTCTTCTCAACGTTAGCATCTTTTAATTTATTAAGTAGAGTCGATAGAGAAAGGGATAACTTGCAAAGCAAAAAAGAATAACCTTTCTCCTTCTCACTTTACTCATTAAGTTACATCCCAATTTTCTTACTGCAAAATGAAGATATAAGCAAAAAGAAGAAGATGGCATTGCTTAGAACTAATATCAAAAATTTTAAAATTTGGACTAGAAGTTAAACCAGTAATAATAAGTTGTTATATTGATCAAATAGACTACAGATCGGACTACCCCACTACAACATGTCTTAGTGCCTATTTAGATGGACTTATATCATTATAGCTTTTGTTAGTAGAGTTTTTCTGAGAAAAGCTTTTTTAAGAAGCTAGTTGACTACTTAGCTGTCATTTAAAAAAGAGCTTTTTCGAAGAGCTTTATACAATAGACTTTGGGCAACATAAAAATAAAAAGCTCTTTTAATTTTAACTATATCTTATTTTGTAATAAAAATTATTTATGCGTATAAATATTATTTAAAATATATTTAAACAATATGCAAAGCACAATATATTAATTATTATATAATTTTAAACCATATGAAACATAAATGAAAATATATCTAACCAAATCTTTTATATGGATTATAACATAAGTAAAACTAATATCAAAAATAAATATTAAAACATATAAAAAGTCAAATAATATTATATAAATATCAAAATAAACGTAAAGATGTGTTTGTGGGTATTGTGGGAATTATGTATAAAACATAAAGGCAAAAGGGACTACAAAATAGGCTCATTAATTGATCTGAAAAATCTATCTGAAAAAGTGCTTTTTTGAGAAGCTCCAAATTTGAGCTTCTTAAAAAGTTGTATTTTAGCTGCTAAAAAAGCTATATCTACTAAAAAAGTGCCTTTTTATTTTATAGTCAAACACTCATTTTTCTTTTAAAAAGTTTTTGCGGTGAAAAAAAGTATTTATTTACCCTCCAAAAGCTCAACCAAACAGGCACTTAGGCAGCTTGGACATTCTAATCATTCAACAAACCATATACACAATAATTCTGTTCATCCTCTCAACAACTCCATTATATTATGGAATCCCTGTTTGATTTTCTTACGTCTAATGTCATGCGATGTACAATATTCTTCAAACATCTTGGAATCTTCGATGACAAGGATCCATTCCTAGGCTTCACACTGTAAATAGAGTCATGTATATTAGGAGTGAAGACAAAAAGCTCAACCCTAAGAATGCAGGTCATCAATAAGGTAACCATTGCGGTCATTAATAGCAGTTTGGATACCTCACTCAGTTTTTTGCTTATGATATCGTTTAATTGACCCATCTTTAAATAAAATTGTGGCAATTCAATACAAGAAATTAAAAAACTTAGTGAAAAAACATTGAATACCAACAAAAGACTGATAAGCAATACCTTGGAACATTGCATAGTTGTTGTGAATGTGATTAAAAGCAAAGAATTTAATCTCAACACAAACTGATAAATGTATGCAGATACTATATGCAAATCTTCATGCAATCTCATAGATATGATTTTTTCTTTATATGTATCTTATTTGATTTTATCTCATGTATCTTATATGGTCTTCCATATCATCAAAAAGCCCTCTATGGTTTAAAGCAGGCTCCGCGAGTTTGGTTTCATCGACTAAGCCAAAAACTACTTGATCTCAAGTTCATATCTACCAAATCAGACACTTCCCTATTTATTCATACCAACTCTTCTCATACCACCTTTCTTCTAGTATATGTTGATGATATCTTAATTACTGGCTCTTCACCTTCTTTCATCACCAATCTCATTCATGACATAAACATTGAATTTTTCATTAAAGATCTTGGCCCTCTTAATTATTTTCTTGGTATGGAGGCACAGCACACTCCTACTGGACTCCTACTTACCCAAATTAAATACACCAAAGATCTTCTTCTTTGCACAGGTCTTGCTCAATCCAAACCTACCAACTCACCAATAACCCTCACTCTTCCTCTCTCAAAAAACTATGGAACTCCTCTCACTGATCCTTTTGAATATCGAAGTACTGTTGGTGCTCTCCAATATCTCTGTCTTACCTGCCCTGATATTCAATTTGTAGTCAATAAAGTCTCCCAATTTCTCCATTGTCCTACTGTCATTTATTGGACCGCTGTTAAACGGATACTTCGATACCTTCGTACTACACCCACTTCTAGTATCCACTTTACCCGATCAACCTCTCTTTCCATTCATGCCTACTATGATGCTGACTGGGAAGGTTGTCCTAATAATTGTTGCTCTACTTCTGGCTATTGTACTTTTCTTGGACCAAATCTCATTTCTTGGAGTGCAAAAAAACAACTTACTATTGCCAGATCTAATACTGAAGCTAAATACCAAAGTATAGTTCCTGCTGCTGCTGAACTTTGTTGGCTTAAAGCTCTCCTTGGTCAAATTAGCTTCGCTTACCTCACGCCTACATTTTGGTGTGATAATCTTGGTGCCACATTTCTTGCTGCGAATCCAATCACTTAGACTCGCACAAAACACATTGAGATTAATATTCATTTTGTCATAAATTTGGTTACCAACAAGACACTATCAATTCAACATCTTTCGTCAAGCCATCAAATTGCCGACATCCTGAACAAAGCTTTGCCTTCCTCCGCTTTTCAAAAATTTCGTGACAAGCTCACCATTGCCACCCACCCACCGTGAGCTTGAGGGGGCTGATAAATATATGCAGATCTTCATTCAATCTCATAGATATGATTTTCTCTTTATATGTATCTTATTTAATTTTATCTCATGTATCCCATATGATCTTCCATATCTTAGCAGTTACCAAAATGTGTATAAATACATGTAAAGCTATTCAGCAAAATACAAGAAATACAATACAATTACATACAAATTGTCTTCTTCTCCTTCTATTCATTCACAAACCTCCTGTGGTTTGGGAAGAGAATATGTCTCTTGAATAGCCAAGTAAAGTGAAATACAATGTTCTTTCACAAGCTCAAACGACTCGGAGTTACCTTTAGGGTACAGCCTTAATCTCCTGCATTTTTAATGTAATTGGTTCTTTTAATTTTGGACCAAGTAAAAGTTACGGTAAATAGGAAGAGGACAAAGACAAAACCATCTGTAACCTCCAATTTGGAATGTAAAGGATTCATATTTCTCCTGTGAATCTGCTAGTAAGGAGAATTGTTGGATCCTGACATATTAATGTTGGTTGGGAGTAGGATCCCTGATTGATATCTCGTACTTACTCTTCGATGGACAGGACTTGGCATTGCTTGAAGAGCGTTTGTTGGTTTCTAGAATGTATTGCGCCAAGTTAACAAAAAAGAAGTGAAATCTCAGTTTATATTGATAAAAACACACTCAAAAAAACAAAAACGTTTCGAGTGGAAACGTTTCAATACATGGAAAACACAAAAGGCAGCAGAACTCACCTCCACCTTCCACGAACCCCAAAGTCATCATACAAATTCTTGGAATGAGAAAAGTATTCTTCTTTAGAGTTAAAATTAGATGGAAATCAAGGTGTTCTTCATAAGCTATGAACTTATTACGAGGAGTCTTTGTGTTTTGAGACAAAGAATCGAGAACTCGCAAAGCAAAATTTTAAATGCTCGTAACTAACTAAATGCTTACTATATATTATTATTGTTAGTGTTTTTATTTTCTATCTTTTTGTGTATTAATTTTCTTTTTTTTTTCTAGGTTTGAGGAATGGTAACTTCATCCTTATATTTAAGAATTATGTTTTTTGTTCATAAATTATTTTATTATGTATTAATATCTTTAAGTTAGTCATAATAGAAAATAACGCGAATATGTATTTGATAATTACACATTGTAATATTATACGTCTTAGACAAGCATCTCTTCAAGTCATCAAGACTCTCTAGTGACTTTTAAATTTGTAAGGACATTGGAGACTTCTATAGATTAACTTTAGTTATATTATTATCTTTCTTTTAATCCAATACGGTGGTCTTCTTTTAATATATATATACCAAGTTTAGCAGCAACTCTTTGTTTAATTATAAAAGAGGCAAGTTGGTTTTCACCGAGCCTACAAATAAACTAATGTAGCTGTTAGTAATCAGCTCATAGTTCAGCAGTCTAAGCCCATCCAAACCTACATTCATAAGGGTAAGATGGGGAAGGGAACAATTGCCACATAGGCAGATTGTTAGGAGTTAGTTATAGAAAGAGATTGTGTTGGGGATTCTAGGGTACAACATATAGATGGAACTTAGGAGAGGGGGGGATTCATTCATTCAATATCATAGACATTGTATTGGCCTGGAAACTATTTCCAAGAGAAACCTACTATTGTAATTCTACTATATACGTAAATAATACAATCTCTATAATTCTCCCTATCAATTGGTGCTTTCATTGGGAGACCAAGTGGATAGAGATTGTATGCAAACCAGAATAGAGGCTAGGGTATCTGCAGTAGAGGCGTCTCTTAGGAGACAGGAATCATCCCTCTCAGCCCAAGAGAGAATGGTTAAGTCACATGATACCACATTGAAGGACCTTCAAATGTAGCTCAGTTCGCTGATGGCTAGCGTAGGGACGCTGGCCAAATCTCAAAATTTGTTGCAGTCAGAGCTGAGAGATGGGTTCCAGACTTTGTTAGAGAAAAACTCGCAGAAGTAGAACGTGGGTAGTGAAGGAGAAGGACCACCGGCATTTACCCACCTTGCATCCTCTTTTTCTGGTGGCGACAGACCCGCCCACCACACTTCAACTTCCGCTGGTATTGATAGGCCCGCAAGTGACCTACAGGGAGCTAGGAACTGCCAACAAGGTAACCACGTTCCTTCAGATGCTACAGAACGTGCATGGGAGGAGTATAGAAATGCAACACATCAGGTCAACCTCCCAGCGTTCCACGGTGATAACCCATTCACTTGGATCATGCGAGCTGAATCATATTTTATGATTCACAAAATTCCTTCTGAACTTCGTTTACCGATGGTTCAGATCTGTATGGAGGGTACTACACTATATTGGTTTATGACTCTACGTAAGTTCGACCCATGCATGACGTGGGAGCGGTTCAAGTGTTCGTTGTTTGATCGTTATGGGGGCAAGGATGAAGGTGACCCGATAGAGCAATTGAAGTCAGTATCCCAGTGAGGATCAATAGATGCATATATTGATGAGTTTGAGAGGGTGGCATCGCAAATAGGTCACTTCCCCGAAGAGTGGTACATGAGTTGTTTCTTGGGTGCTTTACGAGAGGAAATAAGGAATATGGCGAACCCATGATCCTCCAACTCGAGCTTGACTCATCTCCATCGCACAAAAGGTGGAGAGGGAACTAGTTGGAGAAGGAGTAATATGATAGGGAGAATGGAAAAATAAGCCCAAAAATTTTCTTCAAAGTTATGGGTCTCAACTAGGAACGTCTAACACCCAGCGTCCAGTTTAGCATATCAACATAGCTGGTAGTGCATCATGACTGAAGCATCATGACTGAAGGTCATCAGCCAGGAGGATCAAAATGGAGGGGTAAAAGGAATCTGTCCTACGAACAACTTATATAGAGAAGGGCCAAAGGGTTGTGCTTTAAGTGTGGACAAACTTTCTGTCCACTTCACCGATGTCCAGATAAGGAGTATAGGTTAATTGTTTGGGAGGGTGTCGAAGCAGATGTTGGATTTAATAATCAAGAAGCGACAGTGGTTGAGGGGTAGCAAGAAGATTAGGAGTTAGTGTGCAATTCAGTTGAGTTCAAAGAATTAAAGAAGGATCAATCCTCACCCACGAAGTCTATGGTCTTGATAGGTAAGCTTAATGAAATGCCTATTGTCATTATGGTTGATAGTGGAGCTAGCCATAACTTTGTGTCCAGCAGGTTGGTTGAAGCTATGGGTATTACCATTACACCAACTAGAACATTCAAAGTTAGATTGGGAGATGGACATCGGTCCTTCTCATAAGGAATTTGTAAGGAGATAAAATTGGACCTGAATAAAGAAGTGCTAGTAAATGCCTATGTCTTTGACACTGGAGGACCCGATTTAATCCTAGGTGTTGCATGGTTAGAAACATTAGGAATGGCGAAAGTTGACTGGAAGAAGATGTATATGTCATTTGATCAAAGGGGGATAGAGATCACCTTGCAGGGAATTAACATGCAAGCCTCTTCTCCTCATGCTCTACAACCAATTTTTAAACATCAGAAATTGGAAGTAGACGGGTTGTTGTGGTCTATCAGAGTCGGTGGGTCCTTATTTGAAGAGATGGGAACCTTGGATGCAGATCAACAAGAGGAGTTGCGGGCTGTCCTATTGAAGTTTGAGTCTGCTTTTTAAGAACCATGGGAGCTACCACCTAGGAGGGCTCATGACCATGCAATTAACTTGAAGGAAGGGACATAACTTGTGAATATTCGTCCATATAGATATGCACACCATTACAAGGATGAGATTGAAAGGTAGATTCGAAATTTACTGGAAACTGGAGTTACCAGGCCTAATATAAGCCCTTTCTCAAGTCCCGTTATCCTTGTCAAGAAGAAAGACGGATCATGGCGGATGTGCCTCGACTACCGGGCTTTAAATTAGCTCACAATGCCTGACAAGTTCCTAATTCCAGTAGTAAACGAGTTGATGGAGGAATTATATGGAGGTAGATACTTTTCCAAGGTTGATTTAAGGTCGGGTTTTTATCAAATCAGGGTCAGGGAGGAGGACATCTATAAAACGGGGTTTCGAACTCACGAGGGGCATTATGAGTACCTAGTGATGCCCTTCGGTCTCATGTATGCACCGGCCACATTCCAATCCACCATGAACTCAATTTTTAAACCTCTATTACGGAAGTTCGTTTTAGTTTTCTTTGACGATATTCTGGTTTATAATTCTGATTGAGGTCAACATTTGGAGCATTTGGCTTGTGTGTTGAAATTGTTACTTGACAATCAGTTGTTGGCTAATCAGAAGAAGTGTATTTTTGAACAACAATCTGTGGAGTACTTAGGCCACATTATATTATGTAAAGGGGTAGCAATGGACCCATCGAAGATCAAAAGTATTTTGGAGTGGCCTATTCCTAAGAATGTAAAGGGGGTACGAGGGTTCCTTGGACTCACCGAGTACTATCGAAAATTTGTCAAAGATTATAGTAAGATTGTCAAACCTCTCACTGAACTCACAAAGAAAGATGGTTTCAGCTGGGGAAGGGAGTCCCAAGAAGCTTTTGAAAAATTGAAGAAAAGGATGACTTCATCACCAGTCCTAGCTTTACCCGACTTCTCTAAGGAATTTTCCCTCGAATGTGATGCCTCGGGAAGGGGCCTAGGTGCTGTCTTAATTCAAGAGGGTCGTCCACTAGCCTATTTCAGCAAGGCTTTGGCTGAATCAACGTATTTTAAATCAGTTTATGAGAAAAAAGTGATGGCAGTAGTAATGGCCATTCAACATTGGAAACATTTTCTAACAGGGAGGCATTTCAAGGTTTATACCGACCATAAGAGCTTGAAGCACTTATTGGATTACCAGATTCCCTCTATAGATCAACAATGTTGGTAAGCTAAATTGTTAGGTCTGGATTTTGAAGTGATCTATAAACCCAGAAAACAAAATGGGGCAGCAGACGCTCTATCAAGGGTTAAAGATGACAGATTATTATTTTCAGCAATTTCCGCTCCATTTTGACTTGATATGGACGACCTATTATTCTATAAAAATAGATTAGTCTCCTTTCATCCACTTCAGTGTTAATTCCTCAGTTTCTGTATGAGTACCATGCCTCACCTTCAGGGGGCACTCTGGTTTCCTCAAGACCTATAAGAGGTTAGCTTCTAGACTATTTTGGCTAGAAATGAAGTCCTCAATTCAGAAGTATGTGCATGACTGTATCACCTTCCAAAAGAATAAATATATGGCAATGTCTTCTGCTGGACTTTTGCAACCCCTACCTATACCTTAGCTAATTTGGGATGAAGTCTCCATGGACTTTATTATAGGACTCCCTAAATCTCACGGTTTTAAAGTTATATTGGTGGTAGTGGATCGTTTATCAAAACATGCCCATTTCTTACTCCTCAAGCATCAATTCGCTGCTAAAACAATGGCTGAAACATTCATCCGTGAGGTAGTAAGACTGCTTGGCATTCCTAGTTCCATATTAAGTGATAGAGACCCACTCTTCACTAGTAATTTCTGGGAGGAGTTGTTCAAACTACAAGGAACAACATTGAAGATGAGTTCCTCCTACCATCCATAAACGAATGGACAAACGGAAGTGATTAATAGGTGTCTAGAAACCTATCTTTGTTGCTTCACTTCCGAGCAACCGAAGAATTGGTCTTATTGGTTAGCTTGGGTTGAATATTGGTATAACACTAGCTAACATGTTTCGTCTGGGAAAACTCCCTTTGAAGTCGTCTATGACCACTTTCCACCTACCTTGCTGCAGTTTTCTCAAAGGGAAACTCAAGTGGAATCAGTGGCGCTAGCCTTGGTTGATAGAGATGAATCCCTATGACAACTAAAACACAACCTATGCTAAGCACAGGCTATGATGAAGAAATCTGCCAACGTTCACAGAAGGGAGGTACATTTTCAGGTGGGAGATTTGGTCTTTGTTAAACTAAGACCACATAGGCAGTCTACTGTTGCAAGAAGAATATGTCCTAAGCTTTCAACATGATATTATGGACCTTTCAAGATCATTGGAAAGGTGGGATAGGTTGCCTATAAACTACAACTCCCTACTTCTTCCAAAGTCCACCCGGTTTTCCTTGTTTTCCAACTAAAGAAGGTCGTCGGTGACCACTCTGTTGAGCACAATCTACCTCAAGGGTTGGAGATGAACCATGGGGACTTGGCTGAACCAGAAGCAATCTTAGCTTCACATACGTCTAAGTCTAAGGGCAGCAGCACTCTCCAGTGGCTTGTTCGATGGAAAGACAAACCAACTGAAGAAGCAACTTAGGAGGATGCAGACTTTATCAAAAGGCAGTTTCCTTTTATTCACCTTGAGGACAAGGTGCCTATTAAGGAGGAGGGAATTGTTAGTAATCAGCGTATAGTTCAGCAGCCTAACCCCATCCAATCCTACATTTGTAGGGTAAGATGGGGAAGGGAACAATTGCTACATAGGCAACTTGTTAGGAGTTAGTTATAGAAAGAGATTGTGTTGGGGATTGTAGGGTACAACATATCGATGAAACTTAGGAGAGAGGGGGATTCATTCATTCAATATCATAGACATTGTATTGGCCTGGAAACTATTTTCGGGAGGAACCTACTGTTGTAACTCTAATATATACGTAAATAATACAATCTTTATAATTCTCCCTATCAATAGCCAATCGCATTCAATAATTACCAGTTGATTTCTGAGTGCAACTGTTGTTAAAGTTGGTGTGTGTTTGACAGAGAGAGAACTTTGTACACTGCAATGGAGGCCACGACCAAATCTTGCAATTGCAATGAAAACGATGAGTTTGGTAAGTTTTCATCCCCTCCGCTCCTTAAAAAACATTCTTTTCCTTAAATTACTCTAACCAGAATATTATAATGTCTTTTTCCCTTAAAAAACAGGAATTCTACGAACAAAAAGAGATCTTCCCTCTACTTCATTACTCTGTCAGGGTAAAAGAATTCTCCTTACTATCAGAAAAATAGGAGAAGTTGTTTTGTCGAAGAAGTTGGATAATCTGATGCACAGTGTGAGAGGAGGAGCTAGTTATTCATTGAGGAGTTATGCTATATGCGAGCATTGTAGTGGAGATTCCCATGCATCTTCTGAGTGTCAAGTTAGGAATCCTTTTGCTCAAAAGATAGAAGAAGCCCATTATGTGGGCAATTATAACAGAGAGAGAGGGGATCCATATTTTAAAACCTACAACCCAGGGTGGAGGAATCATCCAAACTTCTCTTGGAGGAATGATCATATGGCATAACCACAGTCATCCAATGTTCAGAGACAGCCACCTCCAGGTTTTAAGGCTCCTAATCCTGCGCCACCATAGAAATCTAATCTCAAAGAGCTACTCTCGAAGTACATTTCCACGACTGAGGTTAGGATGCAGAATCAAGAATCTTCTATAAGAAATTTGGAGAATCAGATGAGCCAGATTGCAATTTTATTGAAGGAAAGACCTTTGGGTTCATTGCTTAGCACTACTGAGGCTAACCCGAGAGAACATGCAAAGGCAATCTTATTGAGGTGTGGAAGACATCTTGAGGAAGTTAAGGAGAAGCAGAAGGATAAAGAAGTGGAAAAGAGTGAAGAAGAAGAGAGTCGGAGAGTAATAAAGAGGCCAAGGAAGCACCAACTGCAAAGGAGGATCATTCAAGGTTATTTGCTGACCCCATCACACATCCGGTAAGACTTCGGATTCCTTATCCTCAAAGGTTGAAAGGTACGCAATTAGATAAGCAGTTTGGTCATTTTCTCGACATATTTAAAAAGTTGCATATAAACATTCCTTTTGTTAAGGTCATAGCGCAGATGTCTTCTTATGCTAAGTTTTTGAAAGAAATTTTGTCTAGTAAGAGGAGGCTTGAGGAGCATGCCACGGTAAAGCTGAATGAGAAGTGTTCGGCCATATTGTCGAAAAAGCTACCACCGAAGCTTAAGGATCCAGGGAGTTTTACTATTCCTTTTGTTATTGGTGATTTGCTTATAGATAGGGCTTTAATGGATTTGGGTGTGAGCATTAACTTAATGCCCTTTTCTATTTTCAGGAAGTTAGGATTGGAGGAGCCCAAACCTACTACTATTTCGCTTCAGCTAGCAGATAAGTCCATCATTTATTCGAGGGGAATCATTGAGGATGTATTGGTCAAGGTCGAGAAGTTCATCTTCCCGGTGGATTTCTTAGTCCTTAACATGGAGGAAGATATAGACATCCCCAACATTCTTGGGAGACCTTTCATGGCCACTGCACATACCATCATCGATGTGCAACGTGGAAAGCTCATCTTGAAACTTCAAGATGAAGGACTAGTGTTTGATGTGTTCAATGCTATGAAGCATCATTCGACTCTTGACTCTTGCCATTTTATTGATATTTATTGTTCTGATGCTGATGATTCTTATATTGTTTATTTAAGTTTGTTGGAAGGGGGAGCGCAAGGAATGATCGAAGAGTTAGGGGAAGAATTGCAAGAAGAGTTGGTGGATATTGGAGTTGAGTTGGAGCAAGCATATTGGACACATTATAGAGCCTACGAGTCTCTCCAACGTCCAGCCAAGCTATTTCCGAAGCCTTCAATTGAAGAGCCCCCTTCTCTTGACCTTAAACCTCTTCTGAATCATTTGAAGTACGTTTATCTTAACCCACCTAAGTACTTACCAGTTATCATTTCCTCTTGTTTGTCAGGTGCCATAGAGGAGCAGTTGTTGAGGGTACTGCGGGACCACAAGAAGGTCATTGGGTGGTCCATTACAGATATCAAGGTTATAAACCCTTCCTTTTGTATGCACAATATTTTCATGGAGGATGGAAGCAAGGCGATAGTACAACCCCTGAGGAGACTTAACCCACACATGAAGGAGGTAGTGAAAGATGAGGTAGTAAAGCTTCTAGATGTAGGTATTATCTATGTCATTTCTGATTCTGGTTGGGTTAGTCCTATGCAGGTGGTGCCAAAGAAAGGAGGCGTCACTATGGTTGAAAATAAGAAAAATGAATTAATAGCCATTAGGAAGGTAACTGGGTGGAGAATGTGCATAGATTATAGGAAATTGAATGATGCCACTAGGAAATATCATTTTTCTTTACCTTTCATTGATCAGATGATTGAGAAATTAGTTAGACATGACTTTTATTGTGCCTTATATGGATATAATGGATATTTACAGATTCCGATAGCCCCGAAAGATCAGGAGAAAACAACTTTTACATGTCCGCATGCCATTTGGGTTATGCAATGCTCCAGCTAAATCTCAAAGGATGCATGATGGCTATTTTTTCTGACATGCTTTAATATTGCATTGAAATTTTCATGGATGATTTCTCTATGTTTGGTACTTCATTTGATGCATGCTTGGATAACTTAGAGAAAGTCTTGATTAGGTGTGAAGAGACCCATTTAGTGCTTAATTGGGAAAATGTCATTTCATGGTACAGGAGTGCATTGTTTTAGGT
>JAOSBM010000004.1:1129859-1140853 GCA_027568955.1 Erythroxylum tenue
CACCAATTTGGTGGAAAATATATTTGGTCTAAATTTCTCTCCTATTCTTCTCCATTCTCTCCCTTTCCCTTGCTTATTTTTATCCAAACAATAGAAAAGAAGAGAAATACCTTTCTTTTCTCTTGCTTTCCTTCCATCCAAACAAAGGCTAAGAGATGAGCATAACATAGCATAACATGTCTTGCGCGACTTGATCATAATAGAGTGCTAGGCCAAATCTGTGAGAGACTAAATGTTCGTGTAATTAATCTCAGAGAGCTTGTTTCTGATGATCAATGGTCGCCTCTCTCGTTTTCCCTTCTTTTTCTGGCTAACCCTTTTTATGCAGAATATGCTTTACTGACACTGATTCTTCATTGTCTGCATTAGGTTAAACAATGCGTTCATCACCACATTGCAGCCATTAAAGTATACTAAAGAATGTTCTTTTCTTTAGTCTAATTGAACACCATTAAATTTGCATCTTCTTCTGAGAGAAAATGGGTTTCAATGGGATTGCATTCAGACGAAAATCCAGACTGGTCTAATTTACTTTTTCCTGTTACTTGCAGGAAAGGACACTGGTCTATTGTTCGGGATAATTGCTCCGAACTGGATGTTCATCAATTCTTGTTTTTCCTATTAGATCAATTTCAATCCGACTCCTCACATGTTTTTATCTGAAAGTAACATTTGTTGTCAAATGACTGAACTGGTATGCCCATATTGATCACTGAATGCTGTGTTCTTGCACTGATAGGTCGATTCAATCAAGACAATGAAAATGAATGTAAGCAACTGTTCTCAGGTTTCATTCTACAGATGAAACCAGTTCCTGCAGAAATGAACTATTCCCATCTATAGAGGTTTTGACTTGGCCCCTCTTAACTTCTGTTACTTATCATATATTATTGACACTACCAAATATCACCCACAAGCCTCTGTGTTGGTTGGTGGTTTTCATCTCTGCTTGGCTACTTCGGACAACATTTGATGGTTGATCAGTCTTATATGCTTTACATGTGCACCAACTTCCTGGAGGTAGACATTTTGGGCCATGCTTTGACACGTAGAGATTTTGAAGTTTCATTCCTACATTAAAGATCCGAAGAGGTTGGTGTTTCAAATGGGGACCATTTGCTGTTTTTTCACTCTTTTAACACTCCATTAGTGTGGAAGCTTCGTGGGGACTGCCGTGTAATGATAATACAATACCCTGTTGTTTCTGATGTTGTCTGTTACTCAAAAGCTTACACATGAGCTTGAACAAGCAACAACATTCCTGTTTGATCATGTTTTTTCTGAATGAGAATCAATACAAGTTGGAATAGTATAGGGTGGTTCTTCAACCACCCTGATCTGTCAGTCATAACCTTGCTTAACGATTCTAGTTAAGTTGGATTAGTTCCAGTTAATGCTTGTTTTGCTGGAAATGTTTGAAATTTAGATCAAGACAGGTCTACTAATGTTACATTTCAGGTTGTTCCTGATACAATGTCAGGTCAGAGTGTGGGCGTCTAGGGTGGGCGTTCCACCTTTTGAGTCCAAAGTTGTCCCTGACAGTTGTATCAGCAAACAGTCACAGAACAATGGTTGGCACTGGCAGGGAAGCCCTGTAATGGGTGATGGAAAGTAGACCTTGTGCAGGCAATTGCAATTCCAGGAAGCCCTGGAATGGGTTTTTAAAAACTAACTTGACTTGGATCTAGCCGTTTGCTGTCTGTAAGATCGTATGGTAGAAAAAAAACACCAATCAGACAGAACCGAACCGAACCGAACCGAGCCGAAGTTTCCAAACCTACTGGGAGATGAGAAGCTGTAGAATAAAATTATCTGACTAAGGAGTAGACATACCGTACACTAGAGTCAACGTCTGTGTCAGCCTTTCACCAAATGCCCCCCACCAGCGCCCGCTCTGTACTGTACGCACTCCCTCTTTGTTTTGGACCATCCGACTCCGTCTCTGCTACTTCAGATTCAACTCACACTTCTACACGCGCTCAAGCTAATACTCTACACTATACTCGCTACCCATCATCAACACCTGTATAGGTTAGGGTATTTGGGTAAGTTTCTATGAATCAATTGCGTCATATTTTGTAGCGTTCGGAACAATGGTGCGAGTGTCCGAAGGAGAAACAAACTCAACGCGACACCAAATAATACGTGGTACGATGGAGATGCGATTCATCTACCCTGTTGCCTTTCATGTTTTACCATTATGCCCCTTACTGCTCAGTATTTTTTTTGCTTTATATGAAAAGTTAAATGAATCTCATTATTTTTCAATTAAGCCACGTTTTTATTTTCTCTTATACTTTTAAATTAATTTATTATTTATTAATTTGAAAATATACTATAATATTTAAATTTAGAAAAATCAAATTATTATAGTGAAAAATATCATACAATTATATTTATATAATTATTTTAATTTGACTCTAATTCAAATATGTTATTAAAAAATATGAAGTTAATTTTTATAAGTAATTTGTATATTAAATGAGACAAATAAGTTAAAATTAAGTTAAGTGACAATGTAGTCAATTTAAAATAATTTTAGAAAAAAACATAGTGCACACAATAAATTAAAATAATTTAATTAAATTTTTTCAGTTTCTAATATCATAAATTATCTTCTTAATTGATTTAAAATCTATTACTTGAATCATTTATATTATAACTTTGAATTAAAATTTAATAAAACCATAATATCATGATTAAGTATCATACAAATGACGCATTGTATGACATATCCTTTTTTTATAAGAATTAAATACGTAATGATTATTTTTAAATATGTTTGAGATTAACTTATATGATAATATATCAATTATATTCATCTAAATAATGACTTAATAGATAAAATAAAACCTCAATTTCATAATTAGGGATGACAATGAACCGACTCATGATCCAATCCTACTAATTTTTTAAAAATATTTTTTAATTAAAAATATATAAACAATTTTTTTTATTGAGTGTGACCCTAAGTTGTCGTACTAAGTTAAGGCTTACACGAAACTTAACTCTTTTAACTAATAATATTGTTTTGCTTAGATTAATTGAGTCTCGGGTTGATTTAAACCCAGACTTAACTTATGAATCAACCCGTTAAAAATAGCTAAATTTGAATCCATTAGTTAGTCTGTTATCATTCCTATTCATAACTGCTAGAAGATTAACTTGTTATTGTACTATCGATAACACAAATGACTTCCAAACTCCAATTCGAGTCATTCGACTACAACACCATTTAACTGCAAATGATATATCTTTTTTTTAACAAAATACAATTCTTTTTCTTATTATTATTATTATTATACCTCCAAAGTTGGGGCAGGGCCATTTTCGTAAAAGAGATTCGTTTCATACACCAGTCAAATATGGCTAAGGGCAAGTAAGACAATGTACAAGCATGTCGGCTATTGGAACAGAAGATTTCAAGTATGCTAATTGCCAGTTATACATAGGTTGACATGCCCCACATAAAATAATACAGAAGATTTCAAGTATCTCGCGGTTGGATTTACTCAAAATCTTAGACTAGTAAACTCGTGACTCAGCAGAATTTTGGAGAGTCTATATCGGATTAACCCTCGCGTGAAATTTGGGATGTCGTTGGATCGAGCTTAAAGTAGATTCTATAGAGGTGATCAACATCCTTTCCTCATCAGAACACTGAGTCAGCTCCCACAATTCTATAGTCTTGGGCATTCATGAACTGTTTACTAGAAACTGGATTGTTGTTTATCGTCACATATATCGAAAGAGTACCAGATGCACTGACCGGCTTGCTAAATATGCGGGTCATTTTGATGTTGACATCACTTACTTTGACACTATACCTATCGGATGCCACATGATCCTATTAGAGGATTCTTTGGGAATTTGTTTCCCTCGTCTAGTTGTGTAATTTATGTTTAGCTTCCCTTTATAAAAAAAAAATACACAAGAATTTAAAAAATATTATTTTTACTTTAAATATTACAATAACAAATACAAATATATCGTATCAACAAAATCTTTATATTATATAGAGGTAAGGTTGCGTATTATCAGATATTCTCATATACTAGATTTTAGAAAGAATTCAATTTAATGTTGAATATATCATAATATTATATTAACAAAAATAATATTTTCATTTAATTTATATAAATTTAAAGAGATTAGTCAATATAATTAAAATTAAACAAAGTTTCTAATTTTAATAAAGGATCGTTAATAGAAATTGAATTTGTAAACTCAAAATTTTTTTGGCTCATTACCCACTTTTTTATAATGAATTTAAGAATTTGTCAATAATTTTTTTGTTTTCAATATAATGTTATTGAATCATATTGCCTTTTACTTGTGAATGTTTTGACAGAAAGTGTTTCTGATTTGTCTTATGTTAGGGTGATTGTTCCGGATTGTAAAGCTCTTCTACATGAGTTTAGAGACATTGATGTCTATTATGTCAAACGATCAACGAACAAGGCAATCCATGTCATCGCTAAGGAGATATTGTTTCAGTCTAATTTTGTGTTTTAAGGAACGATTTTTTCTCAATTTGTTACTACAATTGCTTGTTTTGAGTGTCCTTTTATTGATGTACTTCAGTCAGGTTTTTTTCGTCAATCTTCTGAATCTAGGTCGTGTCTATTAGGTGAGTCTATCAATTCGAAGCAAGGTTGGTTCGGTTGATTTTATTTTTTCTTGCTGTTTTATTAGTAATATAGCTTCTTTTTTTTAAGGGCTGGTTGATGAGAACACGTTGGAAGGACAATGTACTTCTTGACAATTGTTCTTATATTTATTATTATTTGTATAAGTTTCTGCTTTGATAAGAAAGTTGACTTGACGTTTTGAGAATAGTATGGCATGAGCAATTGTGGCCTTTTTTTTTTGATATAGTAAGAAAATGGATACACATATTATGCTATTAATCGGAAAAAGGAAACTTCAACTATATCCTAGGATATTAAAACAACCCACAAGTAGGTATTGATATCAATGTATACCAAGATCTAAGGGCCTGACATGATTTGCTAGCCAATTTGTTGCTCGATTAGCTTCTCGATATATATGTCTAACTTTCACAACCCAATCGCGGCTCAGAAGTTAAACATTATTAATGCATTAGCTGACAAATTGGAATCTTATGTATATACCAATCACAATCATTCGTTTCTTTTTGGGTAATTGTGATCGTGAGCTTGGAATGGAATTTAATATCATTGCATCTTTTCGGAGAAAGTTTTATAATAAAATAGAATATAATAAGATAAAAAATATATTTTATATTACATCATATTTTATTATAAATATTTTAAATAGAAAATTTTTAATTTAAAAGATTTAGAATAGAATGTAAAATAATACATTATATTATATTATAAATTCTTAATCGAAACAACATTTCACTGTATTATATTATGAACCTTCCATCCCTTACAAACAATAATTTTTTAATATTATATTTATTTACGTTACGTTTCATTAAAAACTTAACGTCCAATTAAACATAGCCTAAGGGCTTGTTATTTCTTCAAATGTTTGATTTTGGTTTTCAATGTTGTTTTCAAATTATTTTTATTTTAATTATTTATTTATCATAATATAATTATAATGTAATTTAATTATAAAACTGATGCATAATTAATTAATTAATTAATTTATAATATTATTATTTATAAATTAAAATATATCGATTATTTAATTAATTTGGTATTTTATTGCTTTCAATTATAAAATTTGTCTCTCTATTAATTAAGGGTAAGATTGTGTACTATTGAACTTCTCCAAAATTCGCATGTCAACAGAATTCATACTGGTGTTGTTGCTTTTGTTGTAGTTATAAAATTTGTAAATATAAACGAATAATTTTTTATTTTTTAGAATATAGAAATCTGAATTAGAGAATGAAAACTAAAAATATATGTAACAAAAATAGAAGTTGAACCAAGATAATTTATAATTTTTTTGGAAGAAATTTTTACTAATTAAAGTAAAATTTAACATTATTTTATGCAAAAATATTTTAAATATATACTATCATAAATTAAAATTTGAAAATATTAAAAATGGGATCAATGAAATAAAAAAGATTAGTATCATAAATAATTTTTTATAGTATGATTAAAATAAAAAAAAACAGACATCTAAATGGACAATTTCATCAAAATGGCAAGTGGAGCCCGAGACATAACGACCATGTAATGCCATTTTTTTAAATCAAAACGTCGTCGTCGCATTTATTACCAGGAAGGAAGCAGCCATACTCCTAAATCCCAACACCTTACGGACTTGGGGATTAAGCTTAAAACTTAAAAGGAAAAATTTCCGTAACAGAACTAACCCCGAATCACAACCCCGTTCAACGGTGGCTCCACCATAATAACGCAACACTCGTATGGGTAAAACTGTAATTCCACATTTTATGAACCCAGTACAATTCATTACATACCACCAATCACCACCACCCCAGAAGCCGCCTCATAACTCAGTTCTTCCCACTCTCCGATAGAGAGAGAGAGAGAGAGATAGAGGAAGGTGAGTCCAACAACGTGTGTGTGTGTGTGTGTGTAGAAGGAAGAGACTTAATGTGCACGAGGAAGTGAAAGTTACAGTTAGACTTCTTCTTCTTCATCTCCTCAAATGGCAAGTTAGGGTCCTGGAAGTTCGCATCCTTTACTTCTTCTTCAGTTCACTGAGTATTTTTAAGGTGAGTTTAACTGTCTAATAAAACTTATCTCATAAACACCGACATGTCCCCAAAAGCTTAGCTTTTTTTATGGTTCTTTAAAGCTGACACATTTTAACCACTTTTTGTAACTTTCATTTTCGTATTCTACTTCTGGGTGCAGATTAAGAGGTCTGACTAGTTGATTCTCGGAGATAAGCTTGTGCAAGAATGTTGGAGTACGAATGGGGAAACCCATCTGCTGCTATGCTCTCCGGAGAAGAAACCCTCCAAGAACAAGATCAAACCCGCCAGATTTTCGAACATTACACAGCACCTTCCATGAACGAACACCTTCTTCAGCAACCCACCACTGGTTTTTTCCACCACCACCCAACAACAACAACCACCCCGCATCAGGTCAACACTGGTATGTTCTACGACCAACGAACGTACTCCACTCCAAATCACTCCCTCCTTTCACTCGACCCGGTTCACACTGGAGCTGCCGGACCAACTCCGGCGACGTACTTCTTCGTCCCTAAAACCGAAGATGTCTGTCCGGCGGAGGACTATTCCGCTAGAATTGGGCTGAATTTGGGTGGTCGTACCTATTTCTCCTCCACAGAAGATGACTTCGTGAACAGGTTATACCGCCGGTCAAGACCCCACGAACCTGGTTCCTCTAACGTACCCAGATGCCAAGCTGAGGGCTGCAATGTCGATCTGACCCACGCCAAGCACTACCACAGACGCCATAAAGTCTGCGAGTTCCATTCTAAAGCTTCCACTGTGATAGTCTCCGGGTTGACTCAGCGGTTCTGCCAACAGTGTAGCAGGTTTCTTCAAATTACCAAAACCCCCTCCCCATGCACTTCCCACTCCCCACTCCCAATTGACGTTTTCTACTTTCCTTGTCCTTTGATCACAACCCAACAATCTGCCTCATCATTTCCTTGGAGTAGATGGCTACTAAACTGATAACGACGACATAATTACCGGGAACGCCCCTGGTTCTTGTCTCAAGGACCCAATGATTGGAGTTGTCCGTACATATGAAATTCCAGAGGGCATTTTAATCTTTTAATTATGCATTTACATGAGTTCATTAGGTTACTAAGTACCAACCCATTTTGTTTATCTCCTTCTTCCTGACTAAAGACATGGTAGATTTCATTTATCTGACGACAATGCCCCTCCATTTATGTTTCCTTTTCAGTTTTCAATGATTGGTTTTACCGTACGTTTGGAAATCCCGAGGGCATTTGCGTCTGTATGTTTTTACAAGCGTCCAGCTTCTTCGTTCTTTCTTTTCTTTTCTTGTACTGTGTCCATTCTGGTATTTTTTGATCTGTTATTACCTGTCGTTTTATGTTTAAGACTTACCTAGGATTACAATAAACGATATGCCTTGTCTTGTAATAACATACAGCTCGGCTTAAAAAGATAAAATGTCGTCCTGCAGGTTCCATCTACTTCCTGAGTTCGACAATGGAAAACGAAGTTGCAGAAGACGATTAGCTGATCATAATCGTCGAAGGAGAAAATCCCACCAGACGAATCAAGAAAACCACAAATCCCAGTTGGAGAATGCTCGGAATTGTTCTACCGAGAACGTCTCAAGTGAGTTACGTTATCTGCGGGTTTCAGGTTCTTGCTTAACTCTTATCTGAAACGTTTTTCCTGGAAAAATTTTCAGGGTCTCCTCAGGATTCTGGACCTCATTCCTCATCCTCAGTCACAGTGGCAATATCACCACCAAGAATGTCTCTCGATTGTTTCAAACAAAGACCATATCAAGTCACTGCTTCTTCTTCTGCATCTTCGAGCTCACTCTTTTTCTCAAGTGGGTAATAAATGGAAGAAAAAAAAATCTAATGTTTTTTTTCCCTGTCAACTCTGAATTTGATTGAAATTGATGTTTAGTAACATCAAAATGTAGCAGTATCCAACTAATATAAGTTCCTATTTTTCGTTGCAAAAGAGCAATAAGTTCTTTCTTTTTTTGCTTTAAAGTGTAAAAGCAGGCGATACAATTTCTCAGATGCGCACTTACTATTTACTGCAAGGTATCTGCAGAGAACGTTAAAGGTATTTTCACTACAAGGAAAATGGTTCCCGACAACTGTAGTAGAAGGGTGGGGTAAAAGTGGAGTGAACTTGGAGTTTTCCAATATAAGTGTCTGTTTGGTAGGCACAAGGCAGGGAGGGTTCAGGATTATTATCGATTAGGGTATTGCATTATTTTCCTTTTGTCTGGTCAGTATGAATTTTCCCGGAAAAAGCTGTGATTTCAAATGTTGAAGGGGAAAAAAGAAAAAGGTGTGCACCAACATCAAGACCAAGGTAACATGAACATTTCAGGAATTATCAGTTTATCTCCTACTTTGTGTTCCCTTCACATCAAGAACAGAATCAACGACTAGAAAAAAAAAAGAAAAAAAGAAAAGCATTTAGGTTGAGGTTGGTTTTGGTGATTTTGGAAGCCAGCCAGCTTAAGCAGCTTCGACGAAATTCATGATCTTGGAAACTGAATGTCCTTTCACACTTCGTAATCACCATTGTCACTGCTAACTGTGAGTAGTCGTTGTTGTGAGCTCTCTGTGCGCATATTGAATACGGAAACTTAAATCTTCAAATTTTTGGCTGTGGGATCATACGAAATTTCCTCAACTTTTCCTGCGCTAACCTTGTTTTGTTTTCTTGTTTTTTCCTTTTAGACAACTACAACAATTTTAGTATATAAACATTTTAATGTTTCTAATTTTTGTTCTGTTCTGTTTTTAAATTTTTGTCTCATTCTGTCTCTACATGTTACAGACGGCAACCAAACACAACAAAAGTTTATATTTTGTGTTCGGGATGGAGACATAAATTATACACAATCTTCTCTTTATACTTTTGCAAAGAAGTTATTTTCATAATTTAAACATGTAACTATTTCGTTAAAATTCTAGATACATATTTGGTAATTTGAAGGAAATCAACAGGATAATCTAGTAGAATTGAACCTACACTTACAATGTTTGGAGAAGTGTCCCTTTCTCATACCTTTCGCCTCTAATGTCTTCCCCCACCGACATGTCCCTTGGGGCCTTCCTTCGGCTGGAAAGTGAGCTATTCTCTTTCAATATTTATTTATTTGAAATTAATACTATAATTATTATTTTGTATTTGCATATTTGAATAATAGAAATAACTTCTTTGTAAATTATACAACGAATAGGTTGTGTCACTCTCCCAAAACTCTCGCAAAGCAACGAGTGTTATGCACTGGGTATGTTAACTTTATAGGCCTCGTTTAGTAGAGAACTAATCAGCTTTTTTTTAATTGATTGGTTGTCGTCAACTGTTTGACTCTTTAAACAGCTACTATTTAGAGAGTAACAGATTTAATGGCTGATTTAAGCTAAACAATCAAAAATAATAACGCTCCTATATAGGAGTGTTTTCATTAATCAACTAAAATTTTAACTATTAAAAGTTAATTGTACCCTTTAATTGAGATTTTTAGATACCTACGTTTTAAGTATAGTGCTTGTTCTTATAATTGGTTTATGTAATTATAGGCTAGAAAAAAAATGTTAACTTTAATTGAAAATGAAAATAGAAAGAGTTGCATAAATTTTTTATAAATGATGAAACGATACAAGTGACCATGACTTCTCTAAAATCAAAATTCTTATAAGAATATTAAACGAAATACTAAGATATATAATATTCATACCCTTATAATTTTTTAAAAAATTATTTACTCATAAGTCATTTTACACATAAACAGCTAATACTAAACAATTAATTTTACCAAACATTTCTAACAAACAGCTAATACAATCCGCTGGTCAAATTAGCTGATTACCAAACATGACATAATTGTCAAATACCCAATTATAATATGTAAGAAATATTATTTATTAACGTTTTTTTTAGTTTGTACCCTTTCATCTCATCATCATTCTTCATTGTATTCACTTTTAACCATCCATTTTTTAAATTTTTATTACAATGTATATATTTATGAGTTTTAATTTCTATAACATTTGTGCCCTTTGTTATTCTTTCGTATAATAAGAAAAGCAACCAAAAAAGGTAAAACACAAGTGGTTATCAAGTAAAAGTGCTGAGAAATAAGGAATGGGAATGAAATGAAGATGGATGCTTGGTAGGAAAGTATGATTGGAGGGGTATGAATTTGATTACCCATTTTGAGGTAATACTCCATTTCCCTCATAATTGGGAGGAATGGGATTGATTACTTTGTGTATTACTCTATCTTAATTAATTAATTAATAACTTTAATTAATTAAGATAAAAGCTAATTAATTAAAATAATTACAAAATATAATTA
>JAOSBM010000004.1:1140953-1151185 GCA_027568955.1 Erythroxylum tenue
GCTAAGGTCATCTCTAACTATTTCACTAAAATTTTACACCAAATTTGGTGTAAAAGAGAATATTCCAATAATTTTTTACACCAAATTTAGTGTTGCTCCAATCATTCTACACCAAATTTTTATATCATGTTATTTTTAAAGAATATACCACAATAATTTAGTTAATAACTAAATTAATTTATATTTATACAATGATTTTATTTATTTATTTATAAAAATTAAACTAAAATCATTATATTTAACTAATTGATATATACTTTATATAAAATTAATATTATTTAACAAATATAATTAATATTATTGCAACAACAAATTAATAACATACACAATATAATATTTTTATTGCACATTTAATCTCTAATCCTCTAAATTACCATATCGTTCTTACAAATATTCAATTAATATATTACGAAATTCATAATGAGCTTCTTATCTTTAATTTGCTTATGTCTAGTAAGGAATTCTTGAAATATAATTGTATCGTCTCTATTAATATTAGTTTCAGGAGCTGACGTTTCACTCAAACCTTGTATGGCCGCTTGAGTATCATATTCGTCCTCAATGATCTTATTATGCATTATAATGCTTGCTAACATAATATCATATAATATGAATTTTTTTTCCAAAAACGTGCCGGTCCTTTGATAGTTGCAAGTTAACACTTAGTAATTTGATAAAATTTTAGTAAAAGATATTTTTAAAATATATTTGATACTATAAATCATTTTTAATTAATTCAAATGGTTAATTAAAAAACTCAAACTTCGCTTAATTTTTCAATTATATCTCGAACTTTAAAAAATATAATTAAATGCTCAAGTTTTCAATTTTTGTTTTAATTTTAGCTAAATGCTAGTGCTTCCGTTAAATTTGCTGATGTAGCATACCACATGTTTCATAAATCTTAATTAAACAAACACTGTTTAATACACGACAATCAAAATTAACACAACTAATAAAGATTAATTAAATAACCTCATTTAATCACATTATAACTAAAATGACGTCGTTGTTTAAAAGTGAAATCCCTAAATGTTGTCGCGAGAATGAAGGGCTAAGGTCATCTCTAACTATTTCACTAAAATTTTACACCAAATTTGGTTTAAAAAAGAATATTCCAATAATTTTTTTACACCAAATTTGGTTTAAAAAAGAATATTCCAATATTTTTTTTACACCAAATTTAGTGTTGTTCCAACCATTCTATACCAAATTTTTACATCGTATTATTTTTAAAGAATATACCACAATAATTTATTTAATAACTAAATTAATTTATATTTATACAATGATTTTTATTTACTTATTTATAAAAATTAAAATAAAATCGTTATTCTTAAGTAATTAATGTATACTTTATATAAAATTAATATTATTTAACAAACATAATTAATATTATTGCAACAACAAATTAATAACATACACAATATAATTTTTTTATTGCACATTTAATCTCTAATCCTCTAAATTACCATATCGTTCTTACAAATATTCAATCAATACATTACCAAATTCATAATGAGCTTCTTTATCTTTAATTTGCTTATGTCTAGTAAGAAATTCTTAAAATATAATTGTATCGTCTCTATTAATATTAGTTTCAGGAGTTGACGTTTCACTCAAATCTTGTATGGCCATTTGAGTATCACATTCGTCCTCAATGATCTTATTATGCATTATAATGCATGCTAACGTAATATCATATAATATTGATTTTTTAAAAAATGTGCCGATCCCTTAATAGTTGCAAATCGTGACTGAAGAACTCCAAATATTTTCGTTGAGTTTTAATTTTTTAAGTCAATGTTGTGGTTTAAATTTATGTACCTTTTATTTCAAATTTACTTTTTATTCTTAACATATTTTATTAATGAATTTATAACACTTATAAATAAGAATTCTAATATTAAAAATAAATGTAATACTATATTCTATATTAGTGTCATTTTAAATGTTTTAATGAGATCTTTATAATGATATATTTTGGGTAAGGCATTATATATTTTAAATTTAATTACTTAGTAAATTATGTAAATAAATCAAATTATGAGAAGGACATAAAAGAAATATGTTTAAAAAATGGATAAATTTGTCTTTTTACAACTTTTAGTGCATGAATAGTAACACACCCAAATTTTGTGTATTACTATTCATTGTTAAATTTTTGTGTCTTCCTTACGGTGATTTCATTGTACCAAAATATCAAATTTGATGTTTCGATGTCTCGTTGGAGATGGCTTAAGTAAACTGATTTAGGGGTTTCGTTTTTTAAAATAAAATTAGTAACTCAGTCTTAATTTTGAAAATAATGATAGAGCATAATTAAATAAATTATTTTAAATATAATATTTCATATAAATATATAGTTCTAGAAGTCAAGTTGACTCAATCTAACAAAATAAGAAACCGCAACCTCTCTACTTACTGATCAAGGATCAAGCCATGAAAAGTAGCAAAAAGTATTTTTGTACTTTAAAGCGCACATTCAATTATTTTGATCAGACACAACAGTAATGGTTGGACCGCGTTTTTCTGTTAAGCGGCAAGCTGATTAAAGTAGGAAAAAACGATACAAATTCATAAGATTGTAGCTTTCAAGTCTTTCGTCATCAATGGAGTTTGAAAGTAGACGAAGAAGGATGATGCTTATTGTTGTTATTGTTGTGTGGTCCTGATAGTGGATGACTAAGCTTAATATTGACATGACAGAATGATATTTTGTTTTAAAGCTTTGAGTTCGCTTTCCAAAATTATAGAAAAAGTTTAAGAATGTAGGTCTTCTTATCCAACGATCTTTCACTACTTAGATAACAACTAGTCATGTGGGTGCATCATAGATCTGTCGTGGAATCGCAATAACACCTTTTGCTGATGTTTTGGAATTGTTGGCATGCATTTCAGGAAAGAAGATTGTCTCCCAAAGTGATTGATAGATTGTAATACATCTTCATAATATTTTCTGAAAAATCACTAAATTAAGATGACATGAAAACAAACAAACAATCAAATCAATCGAGATAATCTCATGGATTTTTACCACACTAAAAGACCAATATGATCACAAAGCAAACAGTTGACTAATTCTGAAGATGGAGATGGAGATGGAGGAGTCAAGTCATTCAAAAGTGTTCCACTCTTCTTCTTCGGCTTCTTCTTTACTTTTCATTCTCGAAGGCAATAATCCAAATGCGGAGCTCGGCGTTTGCATCAGGTCTAATGTAACTTGTCTGTTAGAGTCGTGGAACCGATTCCAACAATGTGGCTCGATCACCATCTGACCCTGATAGGTCGTCAAGCAACTGGCGTTGTTGAATTGAGAAGACTCGCTCAGGGTCAGCGCTTCCACGGTGGTTTGGTGGTGGTTGTTCAAGTGTCGTTCAGGGATAAGCTGTCGAGCTAGTAAGGCTGCGCGGTGTTCGGAGATTAATTCCCGCAGTGCAGCGCTCGATCTTGAAGAAAGATCAGATGGGGTAACCCAAGAATCGTTCTTCGATGACAGAAGAGAGAGAGCACTTCCTCTTGGTGATGTTAAGTATGTCAATCTCGCACCAATCGACTTGTCTGAACCATGGAATGGAACTTGCAGGTTATTCATGGCGTTAATCTTCACAACCTCTATCAGAAACCATAAAGAATCAGCCATTAAAGTACCTTGAGAAAAGTTCCTGGGAATAGAATCCTGAGAGCTCTTTCTTCTCCTCTCGTTGTGCCCAGCCAATCTCCTCCTACAACTCCTCTTCGAATCATCAAACTCTGACACTAAATGAAACCTATATACCCATCAAAACCTATCAGACCCCTAATATCTTCAACTTAGGTTACACGAAAAGGAGAAGATAAGAACTAGTTTGTTCTTCAAAAAGATGTGAAACTAACTTACCTGCTGCATTGCTGACAGAACCGCTGCTCCAACCCTAGGACTAGGACCATCGGAGCTTTGGAATGCATCTCGCAAACTTTATGTCGCTTGTGATAGCCCTTAGCGTCGGTCAACGCAACGTGGCAACCCTCCACCTGACACCTAGGCTGCAAGGTGGCGGAAGACCCGTCTGACGCCGCTGTCGACGAGGAGGCTACCGTCCCCATGTGTTGAATATCGTAGGGTTTGCCTCTTTTACCCAAGGAAAACCCAGCACCCAAGTATCGTTCACTCATTCCACTGCTATTATCCTCGAAGTAGTGCCGCTTCCCGAGCTTCAAGCACATTAGATGCGGGTCAGGGTGCAAATTCGACCCGTAGAGCGAGTGTTGCTGATACGGCGGCTCGTCGTAACGGTAAAAACAGTCGCTGTGGTGACCGAACACGACCCGAGTCGAAGCATTCACTCCTTCTTGCTGTTGTTGCTGCTGCATGGAACATGAAGTCTCTGGTACTAGAGAGAAACCGGTAGTAGTAACACTTGCCGTTGATGAACTATACATGTTATTGAGCTCCCACATCTCCCATGAAAGAGAAGTGTTATCGCCGTTTTGCCCTCTCCCACCACTTTCCATGTTTACGTTCTTTTTTCTTACCTGATCTTTGCTTGTTAGACTGAAGCTTTCCTTTTTTTGTTTCTGAAAATGGAAAGCCTGCACTCTAACCTCGGTTTCCCTTTTATTCCTTATCTTGAACCGTCCTTCTCTTTCCTTCTTTTTCAAGAGGACAATTATGGAGTATCGGTGGTTGGTCGTACACACCAAGATCAGTACACAATCTGGTTCTGCTGCTAATGGGGAGAGGTGGAAGATAATAGGTGGGGAGGCACGTGTGAGCAATGGAAGAGACACGTGTGAAGAGTGAAGAGGGCCTATACAAGTGTATTGATTTGATTTGATAAAAAAGCAAAGGACGAGATGATTATGATGAGACACGAGCGGAGCAGATCAGATTACCAACTTTCTTTTATTATTATTTTATGAATTTTTTTGCACTTTCTTTTATGCAGAAATTATTTGCCGTACCAAGACCACACGCAGTTCAAAAGTTCGTGTACCTCATTGTCCCTTTCTCTGCCAAAATTTCAGGCATTCTCTTACGTACACTTCAAATCTGTTCTCCGTATCACGCGAGAGTGCTCTCTACGCTCTGTTCTCGACTGTGGGAATACTGATTCTGCCTAATTTGTTCCAAATCTTTTATCGAATCCATTGGTCAGTGAAGAAAATGCAACTTTACATTAAAATCTCTCATTTAAGTTGGATGAATTTTTAAAAAATATTTATAATCTTATTTAAAAATAATTATTTTATGAATTAATAAACTGAATTTTAATTATATAAATTCAATCATCGTATAAAAATTTAACAATTTCCAGTATAAATTTCTCTGACATATACTCCTCCTGTTCAAAATAAAAGTTGTTTTATAGGCATTTTAATTATTTAAAATAAGTGTTGTTCGTAACTTTTCATTCATTTTTATGATTTTACTTTCAAAATTATTCTTTTATTTCTCTCATATTTTGATTACATATATTACACAGATTATATTTTCAAGGTACTTAAATATGCAATTAATAAGAGTATATCAAACATTTCATTAACTTTCTTAATAAATACGCATTTCTTGAAAACGACTTTTATTTTAAATATGAGGGAGTAAAATTTAAGAAGGTTAAATAATACATAAAAATAAAAAGAAAAATGAAGAGGAGGTGCGGGAGAATATATTTTAAAAAATCAATAATATTAATTTAAATTATATTTGATTAATTTATATATATTATATATATTATTTCTTTTTTATTATTTTTAATAGAAGCTAAAAAATTCAATAATTTTAAATTAAAAATTAATTGAATTATCAGAAAATAGTATTTTTATCGTTTTTATTTAAAAAGGTTGCAATACACGTTGATTGGGAATAAAATTAAAAGAATACTAAATAAATGTAGAAAATAAAAATCTGTTTCATTTAATGCAACAGTCTGTAAAGTTAAAGAATCACGGCAGTCCATACACGTGTCATCATGTGGGCTCCGTCGTCGACATTGACCCAGTTGTCCTTGATTGTGACTACACATTCCCATTCTCCTGCAACAGTTGCATTATAATTGGAGTCAAGCTGTAGTACTACTTCTACCGCCACCTCATCATATAATTCCATTAATATTTATAATTAATTTTTATAAATTAAAATAAACAATTATATTTTGTAAATTTAATTAAATAAACTATTCAAATTCATAATAAAGCAGTGATGGGAAAGCTACAAAACAACGAGGAAAGCTTGACCGAACCCCACTCTTTCTTATAAGAAGTGCTCATCACGTCCCAATGCTGATGAATCTAAGTTGTGACACGCGCCGTTGCGTGCTCAAGTTTTGTTTATTTATGTTTCAAGGAATCGGAGATTTGATGCTTTTAACAGTTTTATCTGCTGTGGATAAAAAAGCAACGCCTGACACTGATGTGTACTTGTCAATATCAGACTTGCTTAGAACTGAATTAAATAATATTTAATTTAATTTAATACTTAAAATTTTAAATTTTAATATTATTCTATTTATTTTTCAGTTAAAATAATGGTAAATTTTAAATTAATTGATATTTGGGTATGAGAAATTAAATTGGTAGATGCAACAAACATAACTTGGAACTGGTGCGGTATCCAATGTTTGTGGGACCAATCATGATGAATCAAAAGTTGCCGACTTCGCCACGTGTACGGTGAGTATGTTCTAGACGTACAGGAATTATATATTTATTTCAGAGGTACTAATTAAAAAGTACACATATAAATAAATAAATAAAAGCCGAACTTCCCATTCAGTTGGGACTTGGGAGTTGGGATGGGAAGGGAGAGGAAAGAGAAAGTAAGTGTTACGACCGTACTTTGTAACAACTGCCACGTGTAAGTAAACAAACTCCATCGCCCACCCGTAAGTTTCTTCTTCCCTCGACCGAAACAGTGTTGGGAAACAGAGAGACATGGGTACTTTGAGACCACATTTGTTTCTTTTAATGAAACAACAAAAAGTATTGTAAATGAGAGAAAAAATAATATATAGAGAGAGAGAGAAAGGAGAAGAGAAGCTATGGAGGAGGGTTGGGGACCATATTCAAAGTTCGGTTGGTTTGGGAGGGGACCATTGACATAGTATGCCATAATATAATATGTAACATAGTCCTATGTAGGATGATTTTGCTACAAATCTTGAGGACATTGTCTTATAAACATAGTCTAAGTTTGATATCCATGAAAATAGCTTTAAAATATTTGGAATTTTTAATAAAAGTAATAAGAACTGATTAAAAATATGAGAGATATGATGAGGTGCAATGATATTTAATTTTATGCTTAAATAATAGAGAGACTCTTATTAAATACTGACTCATAATTATGGAAATTAATTTAATTATAAAATTAATATGAAAAATATAATTTAGAAAAAAATATAGCAATAAAAATGGAGGGAGTTGGGTTTTAGTCTCTGTCTGATTTGGCTTATACCAATAAAATTTTTGTTAGTACAGTTTTTTTTCTAAAGATCTTTTCTGAGAAAAAATTTTCTAAGAAGCCAGTTAATTGTTTGACTGTTATTTAAAAAATTTTTTTTAAAAAAAGCTTCATACAATAGACTGTTGGTCAATATAAAAATAAAAATACTTTTAATTTTGACTATATTTTATTTTGTAATAAAATTATTTATGCATATAAATATTATTTAAAGTATATTAAACAATATGCAAAGCACAATATATTAATTGTTATATAATTTTAAACTATATAAATTATAAATGAAAATATATCTAACAAGATCTTTTATATCGATTATAACATAAGTAAAACGTGAAGATGAGTTTGCAAGATAAACGTGAATACAGGTTTGTAGATGTTATAGGAATTATGTGTAAAACATAACGGTAAAAGGGACTAAAAATAGGCTTATTAATTTAAAAAATCTATTCGAAAAAATCATTTGAGGTGATTTTTTGAGAATCTTCAAATTTGAGTTTATTAAAAAGCTATATTTTGGCGGCCAAAAAATCGTATCTATTAAAAATATGTTTTTATTTTACGGTCAAACATTTAATTAAAAAAACATTTATAAAAAAATGTGGAGTTTGTGGAATGGATAATTAGAACGAGGGTCGTGAAATGTTGTGTTTTTCGACTCAGGGTTTACCGGCAGGCAGTCCAATACGGTGATCCAAACCACCAGAGAACTGGGTAAAGCTTAACACTGATGGGGCCGTTAAGCAAGCGTCGTCTGTAGCTTCTGCTAGGGGTTTAATTCGTGATTGGCACAGACAGTGGTGTGCAGGGTTTCTATATCACATTAGAAGAGGCTCGCCTCTTACAGCAGAATTCTAGAAAGTCCACTCGGGCTCACCCAGGCTTAATCGCTGAATATCGCTGTATTATACTCGAAGTGAATTTTTTAGAAGTCATTAATCTTCTATCCTCTCCCACTACAGAAACTGACGTCAATAATTTTTTTTAACAGGTATTACGATTTACTAAGGAACAACTTCAACACATGCATCGTGATGGAAACTGTGTGCAGTTAACCTAGCTGCCCTCTCAATTATAGCCAGTCCAAATATACATCCTCTTCAAGAGCTTCCGTTGTCAGTTCTAAATTTTATTCACCGAAACAAACAAAGAGCTGTGTACTGCAGAGTCATACATTAGCTAGTTTGGTTACTTTTCCCCTTTAAAAAAAATAAAAAAGATGGAGGAAAGGTGTTCGTGAGTGTTGTCTTTAAACGTTAAATCAAGGTGAGAGTAATGATAAGGTGTCTGAAAAGGGCCCTGTCAAGTGTCTTTACTTTTTAATCAACCAAACCCAAACTTCAATGTTATTGTTATTTCATTTTTGTCTTGTTCTTCTCAACTCAGTTCCTACCCAACCGAAACGCCACCAACTGAACGGACTTCATATGGTCCAAAATCTCAAAAAGTTTAAGAAAATTGATATTATTTTTAAATTTTAAATTAAAGATAAAATTATGTATTATTAAAATTTTAAATTTTAATAAAATTATTAGTACGGTAAATAAAATATGATCCAATTTCTAGAATCATCCAAAGTGCTTGTGACTAGGCCTTTCACTGAGTCTATCAGTAATGGAAGTCCGAGGACCCAAAACGGCACCAACTTTGTGATATGTACAGCGCCAATTTTAAAGCCCAACTTAGCTTCTTCTATTAGTTAAGTTTGATATATTATTCCATTGTTTTTAATAACGGAAAATTGGTGAATATGTTATTTACAAAAATGTAAAAAATATATAATAAATTTAACAACAACAATAATATCGTCTCAGTGAAAAATTATTTTGAGACGTGGATTTAAAGCATTCAAAAATACGCAGACTTATTCTTAACTAATAATGCAGTGCGAGGTGTAAAAAAATTCATTAATACAGAGTTGTAACTCTAATTAATAAAAAAGATTTTATATAACCTGTTTAATTTTAATTAAAAAATTGAATTCTTTAGGTTAGAAGAATTTTCAAACTCAAATGTTATTTCAATCTTATCAAACTCATCGTCATCATCAACACCTGGTTGAAGTTTCGCAGAAGCGTGGGATCTAAGGAGTTCGATAGTATATAGTCTTACCCTTAAGGCTATGTTTATTTGAACTTAAGATTTTTAATGAAATGTAATATTAGAAAATTGTTATTTAGGAAGGGCGAAAGAGTTTATAATGTAATATAGTAAAATATTATTTGAAATAAGGGTTTAGAACGTAATATAGTGAAAATTTGTTTATCATTTTACATTTTATTATAAACTCTCCGATTCAAAAGTACTGATTAGAATAGAATGAGATGTAATATGAAAATTTCTTGTTTCATCTTATTTCATTCCTTTTCATTATAAACCCTCGTCTAAAAGATGGAATAATATTTCGTTCCGTTTCGTTTCATTATTAAACCTCCCATTAAATATAGTCTAAATCCACTTAAACCGAACCAATTGAATTCAGGTTGAAGTCGAGGTTTTTTACCATGCTTACTTCTAAAAGAAAGCAAACATATAAGTGGGGGGAAAATATTGGAGACGGATCCTCTGTCTTTTACTATATTTCTTACCTTGTCTTATTGAATCTCGATCATTTATTTATGTAGGTCTTATAGAAATAAATTATTAAAATTTAATCAGACAGAATAAGACAGAATAGAGTAACTCGAAAATAATAGGAGTGCTGTAGCCTAACAAGACGGAGCTGCCATAGTGACATTGTTAAAGTTGGGATGTTGAGTCTTCTACACGTCCAAAAGCACACAGAAACACA
>JAOSBM010000004.1:1151285-1164631 GCA_027568955.1 Erythroxylum tenue
AGACGGAGCTGCCATAGTGACATTGTTAAAGTTGGGATGTTGAGTCTTCTACACGTCCAAAAGCACACAGAAACACAAAAGTTGTTGGAGCAGTTAGTTTCACTTCAGACAGGTTGAGTCACTCACAAGTTACTTGTTGGTGTGGGAAGAGAGCGTGTGTGATTCAGCAGCAACCATGATATGTCTCCCTAACGACCACGCCTCCTACTACTTTTACTACTTCAGTTGCTTAAAACAGTTGGCTTAGCTTATCAGGTCGTTGAAGAAAAACATACAAGAGTTTGTTACAAACCCACCTTTGTCCTGATCCTGACACACCCTTCAGAATTAAGGCACACACTCAAGAATCAACCCTCCAAACGCTGTTCATCTTCTGTTATACTCATCTAGTCCCTAATTTAGTTGGCTAAAATCAGATACTAAGCACAAATTTAGGGTTTCAAAGGTCTCAATGAAACCTCTTGATTAAATCAATATTACAAGTGTGTTTTGTTTCTTTTTGTTAAGAAGACTTGTTATCACCGTTGTTTTTATTGGTTCTGTTTGGCAAACAGTAAATTACATTAATTATTAGTTGATTATATCAGCGGTTAGTTAATAATTAATTTGACCAATAGATAACATCAATTGTTTATTAAAGATGTTTGATAAAATTAGCTATTTAGTATAAGCTGTTGATATATAAAACGACTTAAAAGGGCATGATTTTAAAAAAATTACGAGGGCATAAATATTATATTTCTTAATATTTCGTTGAATATTCTTATAAGAATTTATATTTAGATATTTAATTGTAAAAATTAAAACATAATAATAATAATAATAATAATAATAATCCAACGTTAAATTCTCTATTAATATGAATGAAGCAGCGAGCTACATCATATTAGTATTTTTCATATAATATCTATGAATTTATTATTTAATAAATTTAAAATATCTATATTTATAGTATGACACAAATACGATATATAATAGTTATATACTCAAAATATTAATTTGATGTGACTCTTTATGTTCAAAAATTTAATATTATCGTATTTTTAAATATAAACTAATATTATAAAATTAAATAAAATTTAAAAATTTAATTAACCCTTTTATTATATACTTCCAAACTTCACGATATAATTGTACGATGAAAAAAAATCAATTTTGAAAATACATAGAGTAAAAGTAGAGAGTAAAATAAAGGTTAATACTGTCATTAGGCAAACAACTAACTTCAAAAGCTCCTCTTACGATGGCTTTAGAAGTAAGCTTATTAGCTAACAATAAACCATTCATCAAACACATCATTAGTTTTTTAAGATGGTAAAAAAAAAAAACTAGCTTTTAGTAGATAAGCTAAGATAATTGTGGGATAATTTAAGAATAGTGAATTGGATTTATTACAGTTTGATTTGGTCTAAAATTCAATAAGATTTAATTCACTTAAAATGACATCATTTTAATCAATTATTTTTAAATGTAATATTAAAAGAGTATTATTTTGTAGAATTTTTATAAAATATCATCATTTATAATTAAATATAAAAGCTACTTGGGTTTACTTTTTAAACTCGAATTTAATTTAAAGCTTGAGTTCATAATTCGAATTAAGTCGGACCAAACTTCAATTTCTCTCTATTTTGTAAAAGTAGAGATTGTTTTATAACATTAATTTTAATGTTACTTACTATTTATTCGAAAATTTTCTTTGAAAGTTCTAATAATTTTAATTATACAAAATTAAAATATAATTAAATACATATTTTATATTTTTATAAGAAATAATGTGATGAGAAGTATTAAATACTAGTCTTTTTTACTAATTATATCATTGTCACCTTCTCTTTTAGGATTCAAACTTCTAATCATCCGTTAAACTCTCCCACCGAAATTGACTTCTGTGCCCTCTTTCTTCCTAATAAAGCTTCGGTTCTTCCCACCCACCGTCTCCAGAGTCCAAAACGATCATTACTCTACAATGTTCCCTCCGTTCGGTTCTCACTTCTTCATCCTCTTCCTCCTCCACGCGTCACAATGCTTCGCTGCCAGACGAACGCCGGTTTTCCTATCCCGGCCGCCAGCCGACAACCTCACCAACTACTCATGGCGCAGTTTTGAGAGATTCCTCAACACCAAAAGAGGAGACCACGTCAATGGCATATCCCAACTCAAGAGATACTTTCATCACTTCGGCTATCTCCCGTTACATGATTACACTAACATTACGGACGCTTTCGATGCCCATCTCGAATCAGCAATTGTCCGCTATCAAGCTAAGCTCGGTCTTGGTATCACTGGTGAGCTTGATTCCAATACCATATTTCAAATGATGGCACCGAGGTGCGGCGTACCGGATAACGCAGTTCACTCGTTGCATGCATCGAGCCATTACGTTTATTTTCCGGGAAAACCTCGATGGACACGGCAAATACCGATGAAGCTCACGTACGCGTTCTCGCCGGAGAACTTCATACATTACCTGAGCTCACAGGAGATAAAAGAAGTGTTTAATCGGTCTTTTTCCAGGTGGGGTTCAGTAATTCCGGTGAGTTTTGAGGAGACAGAAGATTATAGTTCTGCTGATATAAAAGTAGGGTTTTACAGTGGCGATCACGGTGATGGGGAACCGTTCGACGGGGTTTTAGGAGTGTTGGCTCATTCATTTTCCCCCGAGAATGGGAACTTTCATCTTGATGCGGGTGAAACGTGGGCCGTCGATTTCAAGCATGAGAAATCAAAAGTTGCCGTTGATTTGGAATCGGTGGCTGTGCATGAGATCGGACATCTTTTAGGGTTGGGCCACTCTTCTGAGGAAGTGGCTGTGATGTACCCTAGCTTGAAACCTAGGAAGAAGAAAGTGGATTTGAGTTTTGATGATATTCAAGGAGTACAAGCTCTCTATGGATCAAACCCGAATTTCACAATTGGGTCTCAATTAGAGTCCGACGTTTCAACGAATCAGGCTGTTGATTTTCGAATCGGGTTCTCAAAATGGTCTGCTTTAATTTTGACTTTAGTGTGCACTCTATCCTTGTACGTGTAAATTAGGTAAAGGGCTTAGTTTTATTCTTATTTTACAATGTATAATGTATATAACAATCAACAAGTCAATGATATAGAACAAAGTAATGAATTCAATTCAATTAGAATTTATAAGATTTAGTGTGTTTTCTCTTTGCATGAATTAATTTGTGTCATTTGTAGCCTCCAACATTTACGTTAAAATCTAAATTGGATCTTAACATTTTAGAGCGTTCAAAATGAACTATAATATTTAAAAAATGTTCAAAATAACTCTTGATTTGATGAAACAAATGGTCTAACATTATCAGTTGTTATATCCACTTTGCTGCTAGGATCTTCTGTTCACTTTCTCTATCTCTATTCTGTCTTATTGAATCTCAGTCATCTATTTATGTGAGATCCACATAAATGAATGATTGAGATTTAATAAGACATGGTAAGGACAGAGAAAATAGATAGAGAATCTGTCCCCTTCACTCTAGAGTTATTTTGAATGTTTTGCAAACGTTATGGTTCATTTTGAACGTTCTAAAACGTTATAGTCTAATTCATATTTTAATGTTATGCATAAATAAAGGATAGTGGTTTGCGATTTCATTTTCCTAATTTAAGTTAGTGGGTTCATACTATAAATATTTGCAAATTATAACAAAATCCTTTCTCTTATTTACACAATCCATACTAAGAAAGCAAACGACACCGTTCCCACCTAGGCGGTTGGAGTGATAATTGACTTACCGGCCCGTGACCCGGTCGGGTGTCCCTATATAACTTGTGGGTCTGTACAGTCTCCCCTGTTCTACTGTTTTTATTCCCCGTTAAGGCTTGGCGCCGGCAGATATTATCCTCCGATAAGCATTTTTTATAGTTTAACTCAAAACAAGTAAATGGTCAAAGGTCATAGTCGAATTAGTACAGTTTTTGATGAAAAGTGGACGGCCTTGACATTTGAAGGACAGCCGCCGGTCAGAAAAATATGTTCAATTGGAAGTCTGATTCAGTCAAGTTTGTTGGCCTCTTCGGCTTTGTTTCTTAGAAATGTTTTAGTAGGCTTTTACTTACTCAAACAGTCCATCCCCGTTAGCTTCAAGAAATGTAAGTTCAAAGCCATTTTACATTTAAGACATGTTATAAGTTTTTTTTTTTTCAAACTGAGAAATTCGCAGTTATTACCTTTTAAAAATTATTTGATAAATCTTAGAATTGACGTAATAGTTTATAAATCGTATCAACTGGATATTTCGTATTAGACAAGTTCTATACAACAGGTTCAATTGAGAAAATGTAAATAGGAGGATTTAAACACAAGACTTTTTGACCTCATGCCTCTCACTCCACTAACTCGACCATCCTAAAGGGCGTCATAAGTTAATAATTATAAATTATGTATTTTGGATAAATTATTACAAAACTTTAAGTGTCAATATTTGGATTTTAATTGATGAATTACTATTTTAAAATTAAATAATATTTTTTATACAATTACTAATTATAAGTTTTAATTAAAATTAAAACAAATTAGATTGAAATATAATTTAATTTTAATTGAATAACTAACCTTTTAAAATTAGTATAAATCAAATTAAAATTTGTTTTTATTGATATAGTATATTTATTAAATACTATGTAGATTTATAAAAATTAATTATTAAATTAAAAGTTTCCAAAAAATTAATAATTTTAATTCTATTATCTTCTTAATTTACTCCAACCCATTAGATAACTTGAGTTGAGGAAAGAGGTTGCGCATGTGAAACGCTCAAACACATCAAAAGACCACGTGTTCGGGCAGTTGGGTCCGAACTTACTTTTCAGACAAATGGTCCCCAACATGCAATGCACACCTCTACAGTACAGACACCTTCCATTTCTTGGAAACTGTGGCAAGGCCATGGATCATTCTTCCAAGTTCCAAGTCCAAGTCCAACTCCTGTCTCTTTCTCCCTTAATTTCTCTTCACGGAACCACCACCAGCCCACCACCACCGCCACCACCACAAATGGCTCTTAACTAACGACGTTGAAGTGTGTAGTGTGTACTTATTTCTAGTGTCGTTTTAGAGAAATGCACATTTATTAAGAAAGTTAATAAAATGTCTGGTATACTCATATTAATTACATGTATATAATCTGTGTAATTTGTGTAATTAAGATGTGAGAAAAATTAAAGGATAATTTTAGAAGTAAAATCATAAACATGCATAAAAAGTTACAAACGACACTTATTATGAATAATTAAAATCCTTCTAAAACGACATTAATATTAAATAGGAAGGAGTACTCAAACACCTTGTGAAGCTCAGACATCCCAAAGAGTTGTTACATAGCTAAGTGGTTAATGTTATGAGTTAGAACGTACAATCTCCTTATTAACAACGATTTCAACAACAACAATTCAAAAAGTAATCCATTGAAATGTTGACTTTCGAGAGCAAATTGGTTTCTAACGGTGGCAACTCCCGAGGTCAAGAAAGAAGACCCATAAGTCATTCTCATGAAGCCATAGTCATTGAAACTTCTTAGTGTTTTCTCTATAAGACAAAAAGAGGGTTGGTAGATCATGCAAAATCTCCGAATATTAAGAAAAACGAGGCTTTAATCTCCAAATATCTCTTTCTATCGTAGTATCGGATCTTATAGAATACTATGCTATCGGATCTTTAAACGAAACTCTGAGATATATCCCCGAAACCAAGCGGAAGAGAACTCCTCCATCTTGCACCCATTATCGAATTCTTCAAGGTTGATAATATGCATATACGTCAATGGCTTGCCATATCCACTCTTCGGCTACAGACAACTTGATGTTTCTCTTCAGGAACATACCATATGTATGTGTGCTCTATTACTACTACAACTGTCTAAGTCACGACTGTCTCCTTATCGGCTATTTGTCGTATAAACTACTCAGTCTTTTGTGGCTGTTCGGACATGAAAATTGATAATCCTTACGTTGTTATCAGATTTGATCACACCAAGTTATTATGTTACCAAAAATCATATTAATTTCACAATGTCACTTGAGGTTAGGTAAAAAAAAAATAGACGTTTAGATTTATATAAAAATAAAGTTTCCACAAGATGTTCAAATTAAATCTGATTTTGAAAATTGTGACAACTTTGATAATTGAATGGCTTGACATAAGAGTTATTTTAAAATAACATCTATTTATATTAATAACTAAAAAAACTCAATTCAATCGTAAAATCTTAAATCATCAAACTTTTCAGTTCGGTTTCCAAATTTTATTTATCATTATTTTTTTAATTAAGCTTCAAATTTTTGAATTCAGAATAAAAGAGTTCGCTTTGTCATTCGAGTTTTTCCTGAAAGTATGACATGGGTTACTTAAGCGTCGGAGTTCTTGGTATTCGAACATTAACTCGAGACATTTTCTCTACCCCTTCTTACCCTGAAAAAGCAGAGACACCGTGCGTTCTTGAACTGATAATCATCTTTCGGCTAACCTAGCCTCCTCCGTTTCTCGGGACCAACAAGAGATAGTATAGGAATATTCACATGTTGTCCATTAACTACACCTTTCCCTCCACATTTAATTAAGGGGCCATGCTAGAGACATAAGCAGTGTTAGATAATTATGAGATAATATCTTTTTAATGGGGATGGGATAAGATAAGAACAATTTCTTTTGATTATATTTAAAATTATTTAATTTTATTCAATTTTTAGTTAGTATTATGACAGTCTAATACCGATAAAATATTTTAAACTTGAGACGTTTTATCACACCAATTTAACTTCCGGTCTGATTTTTAAAATATTATTTTAGATTACTAAATAAATACAGGTTTTTTTTGTTATTGTGTGTTGAACATATTTTTTACATTATATTTTAATATTAAATGGCTTTAAATTGGTCAATTTAAAATTTTATATTCATGTACAAATAATTGTATAATATTTCATTTAAAGCAAGAGAAATAAGAATATATTTTACATTAAAAATTCTTTTTATTATTGATGTGAGTGTGTAAATTATTGTGATTACCAAATTTTCTTCGTCATCAAAGAATATTCACATTAAAATGACCATAAGAGACACTACAAGGAACTGATCAGAAAAAGAACTGATGAAGATGACATACAGAAATGAAATAACAAAATGGATTAACCAGTTAAAAGAGATAATAAAGGTCAGAAGTCAATTGAGGACTTCTCATAAATGGCCAGAACAGATACAGTGGAAGAGATCTCATCAGTTTGTGTACTTTATACATACGTGTATGTGGCCAGAACAGATACAGTGGAAGAGATCTTATCAGTTTATGTACTTTATACATACATACATACATTTATATCTATATATATAGACTACGAGAAGAGTCGTAGCTGTTAAGGCTTCAAAGCCATTCATTCCAAGTCAATGACCCACTCCTAGTCGTCTTCTGTTCCAATACAAACACAGTTGAAATTGCCTTATCCGCTTAAAGACAGTTCCTTTTTCCTTTTTGTTGATCAAATTTGATCTTGCATAATACAATAATGGATTGGAGGCCCTAGCCATTAAATGACCTTCAATGAATCTGCAAAAGCTTGCAGGGTTTTTAGGTACTATGAATTCTTCGGTTAAAACCATCCAACTGCATTCATTTCTCTTCTCGATCTTAAAAAGTAGAATCGTCCACTCTAGGCGCTCTCTCACCCCGATCTAACAGAGTAATGAGAGAGATAAATTATGATCTGATCTCAGCCAACTTTTCAGAAGAATAACTCAATGTCGAAGCACACAAAAAATCATCACATTGGATGAACTCCCACAACACCGGTACTCGTTCATTTCACTTCTCAAGAAGAGAAGGTGCAACGCCTAAGCTAGATGTGACATGAACAATCCCTACATAACCTTTCTTGTTAGTACATAGCTAGAGAGTTGATGATATAGTTGGAACTTATCCAACCATCTTTTTCAATTTTTCTTAATTTGGTGTACCATCCAAGAAGGTTTTTTTTTTCCCTTTTTTTTAACAAAAGTGATCGAATGAACTAAGATTATTTAATATAGAGCGTGCTAATTGGAAGATTATATAATTTTCATGCACGACAACCAATTCCTACATGCTAAGCCATAAGATAATAACACGAAAACTAGCAAAGTGTTAAGCACAAATGGATCAAAAGGAAGCCATTGAAGCACTTTGTGATGATACTACAAGACGTCGAGGAAGTCGCATTATTTTATTAACAACAAAAACTCATTGCCCATACCGAAACAAGCAAAAACTCTCTCGTGCCTTTTAACATTTCATTGCTAATGTAAACACAGTTGAAGCATATCAGTCCTTTCTTTTCTTTTTTTTTCCTAACACATCACATCCTTGAGAAGCTTGTACCTTCGTGTAGCTGTTCTCGGCGAAGGGACACTACCTGGGTTGTTCTTACCCTTATCGTTACTGCTTTCTTCGCGATCAACTTGCTGCTTGATCTTATCACCTGATGAGTATTCCGATCGGCTCGTGACTCCACTATCTTGTCCGCCTACAGATTTCTTCCAAGAGTGTCCATGTTCAGCGTTGTTGTTACTCCTTTCTTCGCTCTGGCACCAATTACACAGTTCAATCGCGTCGGAGAATTCGCTGTAGTAGTTGCTGCAATACCTGCAATTAACATACACAGATTTCAGGTTATCAGAAAGGTAAGAACTTCCCGGTGGTTGAGGTGGTAGGTGAAAGATTCCAACTCCGGTAACAAAAGACGAGCTAATTCAATTCTGGGTATCCATCAAAATGGGATTTTTGCATCGTAAAACAAACGATATCATCATAAAATAGCCTATATGATGGTGATTCAATTTCATGATGATGATGATATAGAAAAGATTTGAATAAAACCCATCATACGAGTGTTGGAAACGGTTGCGACATTTGTTGCAGTGGAAGAGCTTGTCGGAGAAACCAACGTCGCCGCACATGCAACACACAGTCTGGAGATGATCCACCATTGATATTACCAACAAAGAAGGGAAAAAAGATCGAACTTCCCAATTTTCACTGTAAACGCACCAATATCTCACATCTGTTTATACATATATACACGTATGAGATGAAATGAAAAAGGGGTTTGAGTCGGTGTGATAATTCTCACGGAAAATTTGTATAAAAATTTGGAATTTCTATATATAAGCAGGCAGACCACAGGGTGCTTGCAGTCGTTTTCGGTTGGGAGAGAGAGAGAGAGATAGAGCTGAACCTTAAAATTTAGAATAGAAATGACAGTTATGTCCCAAAAACAGCCTGTGGTATCTTTATTTATTTCCATTTTTGTCCTTTTCCGGTTTCTTCCATTCTGCCTATATAATTGGTAGTTACGTTTTGTATCCTAACGCGGCCCACGTAAGGGGTGTGGTACGCACGTACGCACTTCACTGCGTGTGTTTTTATTAATATTTTTATATTAAATTATACTTTTATTTACAATCTAAAAAAATCATTTCTGAAATCATATTTATATTTAATAAATTTAAATTGATCAATTATAATATGATATAACATAGATTGATGTTTAAAATATAAAAAATGACTTAAATATAATTTTTTTTACAGTTGATATTATTTTGAAAATGTTAAAATATAATCAAATTTTATATTTTAATATTTGCATATGAGCCTATCGGAAACAACCTCTCTATTATGTTGAGGTAAAGTTACGTACTATCAGACCTCTTAAGACGTCGTTTTATTGCGAAACTTCGGACTGGGTGTAATGATAATGATAATCAAATTTTATAAGTGATTATAAGAGTTTATTTAAATGTGCAGTTAACTTAAATCTTTTAAAAATTCGAGAGAATATGATCTCTAGTGTTAAGATATTTTAATTATTGTTTAATAATAAATTATAGTATATAATTCAAATTTTCAATAATGAATAAAACTATTATATAATTTCAATTTTATAATGAATAATATATCCACTAACCATAAATGAATTGCAAATTAAATAAGAAAAAGAGACGCAACTACTTACCTAGACAAATAATCTCTCGATTAAGTAAGGGTAAAGTTATATGCAATCGAGCCTCTTCAGATCTTGTGTTTCAGTAAAACTTTTATTAAGTATGGTTGTATTTTTAATTTAAGTTGTAATTTAAAAAGTATATATTTAAATTTTGAGAGGCAAAAATTAATTTTAATATTAGAAAATGGATCATTCCTATTATTACTTTATTTTTCTTTTTTTTTAAGCTTTAGCTAACAAAATTTATACTTTATTTTACCTAATTGGACCGGTCTACATAAAGTGGAAAAAAGGGAAAAGAGAAAGTTGAAAGACACGCGCACTTAGGCGAATGGGGGTTGGTTTCTTCGAGAGACGTCATGCGATAAAACCAAAGTTAAAAGGCGAAACTCGTGGAAGGAAACTGTTAGTCAACTTCGTATTATTTCTGTATACGAACATAGACAGGACATGGTTGTGATTTAAGTAATCTTAAGGGGCATTTATAGAAATTCACTCTTACACTGGTTTCTAATTCCAAGCACAGACCTGCCAAGTTTCCCCTTAAACGAAGTCTACGGTATCATAATCAAAAGTAGAAAAGCGGGCCCACGTTTAAGGCAACTAACGTGTTTCTCACCTCTAAAATATCCGATGCACATCACAGATCGTAAACCGTTTGTACACCAGGAGTGCAAGGGACGCAAAATTCTCCTATCCGATTGATCGGACGGTAGCGGACGGCTATGATGAGCATCATGTGGGGCCAAGCCATTTCCACCTGCTTTTGGCTTAAGAATTCAGATAGGAGACAAGAGGACTGTCTGCTGGCGTCCATTTATTCATTTCAATGCCATTTATAGCCATTAAATTTCAATATTAACATAGGAATTATTTTAACTCAAATAATCGATAATATGTATTAATGCATAAGATTTTTCCCAGGAATAACTTTTTTAAGAATTCAATTAACTGTTTGACTATCATTTAGAAAATAAATTTTTAAAAGAGTTTTATACAGTTGACTGTTTGGTAATATAAAAATAAAAAATACTTTTAATTTAATTATATTTTATTTTTTAATAAAATTATTTATGCATATAAATATTATTTAAAGTATATTAAACAATACGCAAAACATAATATATTAATTATTATATAAATTTAAACCATATGAAATATAAATGAAAATATATCTAATCAAATTTTTTATAAAGATTATAACATAAGTAAACTAATATCGAAAATAAATATTAAAATATATTTTAAAAAATCAAATAATATTATATAATTCCTAAAATAAATATCCAAGTTCAGTAAATAGTGAGTTTGTGGGTATTACGAGAATTATGTGTAAAACATAAAAATAAAAGAGACTAAAATATGTTTATTAATTGATTTGAAAGTTTTACCTAAAAAGACGTTTTTTTAAAAGTTCCAAAATTGAGTTTCTAAAAAAGTTATATTTTGACTGCCAAAAATGCCATACCTATTAAAGAAATACTTTTTTATTTTATAGTTAAACACTTATTTTTCTTAAAAAATACTTTCGTAATAAAAAAAGTACTTATTAATCTCTAAAAAATCTATCCAAATAGGCACTAATTAAAAAATAAGATAATTGAAAGCGAACGAATTTATTTAATTTTATTTTTCTATAATAATATTTTGTCATTCTTAACTAAAAATTATATTTTACTTTTAAAAAGGGTTTTGAAATAACTAATAGCAAAAACTCTTGCGAGATATGTTAGTTCTATGTCAGATCTTATTTATTGAAATTTATTTTTCTTTGTTTGTATTGCTACAGCCTTAGTTACTGATAATAGTTGTTAATGCAGTTCCTTCTTTTGTTTAAAAAAAAACTAATATCAAAAACTAAAAAGTTGCTTGAAGTAAGCTTTAGTGGGACTTGTGTGGGAAATTAAATATCATTAAGAATTGTTTTGATCACCATTTGCATGAGTGGAGGCACTATGTAATTATCGTTTAGTGAATCTTGGAGCAAACATGATATGATAGTCAACTCCATAAGCTAATCAATCACTTCATTTTAATTGATTATTCATTCATTTACCTTTCCTAGCAAATGTGTCTTGTCTTACTTATAATATAATATTATAGGCTCAAGCTCTGCTCAACCCAGTTTGGTTTATTATTACTGTTATTTTAAGTTAGGTTTATCACATCAATTAATGATGTCCTAAGTCACTATCTCAAAACTTTAAGAGGGCGGTGTAATTTGCGGAGCAAGTTCTCTTAAAAGTCGTTATACTTAAAAAAAATATTTTAAGAAGATATTTCTTTCAATCTTATAAAAATCAAATCAATTATACCTGTTTAATGGTATAAACTTTGAATGGGCGAATTTTTCGATTCAATTTTTAACTTTTTTATTTGATTTAGTTTAATAATCTTTGTTCGATTGAGAAAAGAGAGACAAATATCACGTCTGACGGAGCGGATTACATTAGTTGTTAACTGATTTTATCAATGGTTAGTTGATAACGAATTAATATAGTTGATTTGGTCAGTGGATAACATCGATTATTTATTTAAAGATGTTTGATAAAATTAAGTACTTAGTATTAATTGTTTACGTATAAAATGACTTATAAAGACATGACTAAAAAAAGATTTATAAAGACATGAGTACTATATCTTAAGTATTTCACTATTTCTTTAAATATTTTCATAAGAATTTAATAGAACAAAAGACATCAATATTATTATTAAAAACAACGATATGCTATTGGCGGAGCCAAAAGTTTAAGATAAGAGGGTCTAAATATTTAATTTTTTAAAATCTTTGGAGGCTCAATGTATCAATGGGCTCCAAATAATTTCGTATTTATATATATATATATATTAAAAATAAAAATATTTAATTTTTTTAAATGTTGAGAGGCCCAGTACACCATGGGCCGTCACGTAACCCCATCTATGGCTATTGGGCGTTCCTCAATTTTTCGTGCAATTTACTAGATCCTTTTAGTTATTTTTATGCTTGCTTTCAAATTTAACGAAGACATATATAATGAAATGATAATTCTTTATATATTCTGACTCAAATTAAATATTAATTCAATTTTAAAAATAAAATTAAAAATATTAAATGTAAATAATAAACTTATTGAGTAATTTGTAATAATTTTTAATATAATAATCATTTAACCCCTTAATTTTTTAATCGCTAGATGAAAACAATCTTTATATAAGTGTTTTCAAAATTACTAGATTGGGTCAATCCGTCAACCTAATTTTCGCGTCGGATGAGGTTGCATGGAGGGCCGGCAACACCTCTTCCGAAGTGGACCTTACCCAGTAGATGTTCTCAGACAGCGAAAAGACCAAAAGAAGTAAACAACTTTGCATTA
>JAOSBM010000004.1:1181951-1202312 GCA_027568955.1 Erythroxylum tenue
ATCAGTATTATGATCTTTAACTCCATAATAATTTTGTTTTATAAGAAGGGTCATATGATTACAAAGTACACTTCGCAAAAATTGTGCTTTAATCCGTGGAAATGGATTGGCTCTGATTGCTTATTGAAAAATTTGTTGGTTCTTAGAGATCCATCAACTCAGTGGATTATATTATAATGAAGTCAGACTGTAGGCACTACTTCTACCCTTTCCTATCTTGCGTGCTCCTTGATTATGTCATAGTTAATTGCAATCGCTGCTGTGGTCATCCATCTGTTCATTTGTTTATTTTCTTCATGTTTTTGTTTCAGTACTTTGTGGAGGTTGGAGCTATTGCTGTGAGACGTGTAAAGAAAGAGGATATGCGCCACATTGCCAAGGCGACTGGTGCAACAATGGTATGTACTAGTATGCAACAGGGATTACAGGAATCTACTTCTCATAAACAAACCAAATTGTTTGAGTTGTTTAAAGGAATGATGAGGGCATGTTACCTAATTTTCAGAATTTTAAGCCTTTATTTTAAATTTGTTTAATTGGTTTTGTTTGGAAATAGATCTCATTGATATGATTAAGGACAGCCTTCAAATAATATAGTGATTGGATTTGAAGGTTTCAACATTTGCGGATATGGAAGGGGAAGAAACATTTGATTCTTCATTTATTGGGCATGCTGAAGAAGTTGTGGAGGAGCGAATCGCTGATGATGATGTAATTATGATTAAGGGAACAAAAAATACAAGTGCGGTGCGTAACTTTCCTATATTTGACTATGATTCTGAACCTCGTATTTCATACTGGTCTTCAGATGTTAGGAATTTCTTATTTCTTATGTTCGCAAGTTCAGTATGCAGGTTCAGTCCAACTTAATTGTTTCTGAAACCTGTATAACTCATAATGGGTTGAATCTTGTATCATCATTTTTGAGTATTTTGTTGACAATGTGTGTCTATTCTTTACACATTTCACAAGCACTTGGCTAGTAGCCTGATGAGAAACTTTGTTATTTTCAAGGTTACTTTGGTTCTCAGAGGTGCAAATGACTATATGCTTGATGAGATGGATAGAGCTCTGCATGACGCCTTATGTATTGTTAAAAGGACCCTTGAATCCAATGCGGTAAACTTTGACGCTTACTGATAATGTTATTTGTGTGATCATTTTTCAGTGATTCAGTTTTGATGTGATGACAATTTGAGGAGAAAGAAGATAGGAATTTGGGTCTGAATCTTAAAATTGACTGTCAAAATTAGTTTGCTATCTTGCATTGGATGTGAACCATTAGAATTGGCATTTCAGGTAGTAGCAGGCGGAGGTGCAGTTGAGTCAGCTTTGTCTGTATATTTGGAGTACCTTGCTACAACTCTAGGTTCACGAGAGCAGTTGGCAATTGCCGAATTTGCAGAAGCCTTGTTAATCATACCAAAGGTATAGTACAAAATAATTCAAAGCCTTTTATTTAGGGTTGGCAAACTGGCAATGGCTGGTCTCAGGCCTTATGAATTCTTTTATACTTGTTGGGCTTCAGGCCACTGGGTTCATGTACGGCCAACCAGCCCTCTGAGTCTGAAGCCCTTTTTTTTTTAAAATTTAGGCCCAATCCTGGTCTTATGAATTCTTTCATACCAGTTGGCCAAAATGCTGGGTTCATTCTGCGCCAACCATCCATCCGAGTCTTAAGCCCAATTTTTTTTAATTTGGGCCCGAGCGAGGCTCTATATAAGTGTGACATAACAGTGAAGTGTCTAGTGCAGGTGCTTGCTGTCAATGCTGCCAAGGATGCCACTGAATTAGTTGCAAAACTACGGGCTTACCACCATACTGCACAAACAAAAGCTGATAAGAAACATTTATCAAGGTATCTTCATTCTCATCATTCGTAATACGACCCCAAAAGATTTCCTTCATTTTCCCTAAACTTTTTTATGCTTCCCTTGAAATTACTGTAGCATGGGACTAGACCTTGTGAAGGGTACAGTTCGTAACAACTTAGAAGCTGGAGTTATTGAACCAGCAATGAGCAAAGTGAAGATAATTCAGGTATAACCTGTGCCAATATAGGATTCAATTGGTGATGTCTATAAGCATGCTAAATGTTGCTTGTTTTCAGTTTGCCACTGAAGCTGCGATAACCATCCTTCGAATTGACGACATGATCAAGCTTGTCAAAGATGAGAGTCAGAACGCGGACGAATAATCGAGTTGCTCGGAGATGCGGCGCTACTATTCTCACTATTATCAAATTGGACGCAAATGAATGGTAATGAAATGCATCTCGTTGAATTGGCCTCAAAGATGGTCATTCCTTGTTCTGGCCTTTCGGGTATATGCAAATTTTGATCAAGGCAAGTTATTGTTCTTTTTTGCTTTCCCGAAATAGTTGCTTGCGTTATATGTTGGTGTAATTATTTTGAGAGACCAAGAAATGGATATTCTTGGAGTAGTATTTATCCATCCTGAACAGCGGTGTAGTGTAGCTTTTCTTGTCCACTCATATTTACGATCCTTAGCTTGTGGCAACTTCTAATGCCAAGGTTTTTCTCAGACGTATCTTCTTGAACTTCTGGGTTTTGTCTATTTTCATCAACTCATGTTTTGGATAATTCGGAAATGATTTAACTCGAAGAAAGATTGTTTCTTTACTGTTCCTTATTTTGGATCCTAAATTATGAGAGACCAAAATTAAGTTTAGGTACTTCAGTTGAAGAGTAAAAAAGGTTCAGTCCGAAGCAGGTTGAACTCTAAATTTAATTGCTGCAATCTTAAAATGAAATGCTATATATATACATTATATATACATAACATAAGTATCAAATGATTGTAACAATCTTAAAATGATTTGGGTTATTTGCTTTGGTGAAGTTGAAAACTTGCAATTAAAACGACTTCGTTTTATATAAAATGATATTTTTTAATTTTTTAAAATAAAATGTATACTTAATCAAACTTAAAGCTTTAAAGTATCTAATGTCTATTGACACTAATCTTTTATATTTTTTGGACTGGGCTTATGTTTAGACAGGCTTGAGCTCAACTTGGTTACAATCTCTAATAAAGTCGTACTATTAAATTAAATTAATCCCATTCTAATAAATAAATAAATAAATTGCAAGTTTATTTAAACCCGATTTGTTGGTAAAAAATTTGGATTAGTTAAATTTTTGATCGAATTTGAATGATAAATAATTAGTTTATTGAATCGTTTAAAATCAAATTAATCAAATATTAAAATAAAAGATAACATTTTTATTTAAAATCTAATCAAATTTCAGCTTACTTGACATTCGGGTCGAATAATCCCAACCCAATTAAATCGAATGGATCGGATCATACGTAAGCTTTTATCTATTTGCAAGATGACGTGGAATTATACTCAACTAACCCCTGGCCTGAACTATAAAATGCCCAAATTCTAATTTAAGCGGAGCTTTCACGTATTTGCTTTTCAAACTGGACATTTCCTGGCTTTCAAGTCTCTATCTCGCTTCCCATTTCTCACTCACTGTTCGCGGAAAGCCCTAGGGTTCCAATCCCTCTCTTCTCACGATGGTTAACTTATCCTCGGTGTTGCAGAGTCATATTCGGTTCTTGATTCAGAGCTTGAACGACGCCAACTCCGATTCCGTTTTCCGGGAGCTTTTCGAGGTTCTCTATAGTTCTGTGTATCATTTCTTTTTACTAAATTAGTGAATTGGTCGTCAGTTTGTAGTTTCGACATTTCTTTCGCGAATGAGAAACCCTAATTTATCATTCCATTTGGTTGAGCTCGATTAAAATGTGGATTCTCTCATTTTCGTTTTGTTTTTGGTCTGGATGTTCGTGAAATTTAGTTTTTAGTTTTCCTTTCGGCCGCGCTTCTCGTGTAAAAAGAATATAACGATGGAGAAACCGAAATCCTGATTTTAGTCTATAAATTATAATCGTGCGTTATGTTTTGGTCAGTGTGCAAAAGAATCTGGAAAATTTTAATTCTGCTAAAAAGCATTTTTGTGGACTCTGTATTTGTTAATTTGTATTTGGCAGTTTATTGATCATGGAGTTGAGGGCAGTGTTATGGCTTTCAAAACATGCTTGGAAAATATACTTTCTCCAAAGTCAGACCCTAAACACGAACAAGTTGAACAAGTTCTCTTGTCGGTTTTCAAGTATCTCCTGGAGAAACCAAATTTCAGCACTGTGTTTTCTCAGTCACTAAGGTTCTTAGAGATCAATGAGGAATTCCTAGAAAAGTTATGTAATGTTTTGCGGCTATCTTTGCCTGAAAAGATTGGCATTGGTCTTGCACTATCGGACTTTGAAAGTCTTGAAACCCAGATGTGTGGTGAGTAATCATAGTTCTTATTTGAAATGGTTTTTGCCTTATTCTTGTTCTCTCTTCATTGTCTTGAACTGTTTGTTTATTCACAGGGAAGAAATTTTGCATAGTTCACCTGGAAAAGTTGTGTGCCAATCTTGATTCAATAAACTCTGTAGAACAAATTCAGAACATTGTTATGTTCCTCCAGCGGTCTGGGGCCTTCTCCAAGCATGTGGACCAATTTATGCAGATGTTCTCCCTTGCTCAGTTTGATAATGTTGTCCCCTTTGTTTTGGCTCCATTGCTTCCTAATGAACTGCATGAGACCAACTTTTTGAGGTTCTTTCTTGTGCTTCTTGCAGGTATCTTTTTGTTTGTTATGATTTTAGCAGTTGTTTATTTGGGTTTCTCTGGTGCAGGAATAAGAATCTGTTTCATGAATGCACAGAGAGTGAGTTTGATGAACTTTTAGCTGATATAGAAAAGGAGATGAGCATGGGAGATTTTGTTAAGGAATTAGGCTATGGATGCACATATGATGCTGCACAGTGCAAAGAGATTCTGTCTCTTTTTCAGCCTTTGAATGAGATTACAATCTCTAAGATACTTGGAACAATTGCCCGCAATCATACTGGTCTTGAGGACAATAATGGAATTTTTTCTTCATTAGCTTTGGCTCTTGGTTCTAGCATTTCAATGGATCAATCATCGTTAAGCTCCTGGAATGTTGAGGTTCTAATAAAAACTATCAAACAACTTGTGAGTATTCGACACTTTTATCTTTTTTTTTGTTTGTACTATCTGTGATTGTGGAATTCCTGGGGCCTGAAGATTGTGTGCTTCTACTTGTTTATAGGCTCCTTCTACCAACTGGGCTCAAGTCATTGAAAATTTGGATCATGATGGATTTTACATCCCTAGTGAAGATGCCTTTTGCTTCTTCATGTCTGTATACAGATATGCTTGCCAGGTATAAATATTACATACTCAGACATGTTTCCATTGTGCTTCTGTATTAAATATGTTACCTTCCTTCTTTGTTTTTGAATTTTAGAGTTCATTTTTTCAGGACCCATTCCCGCTCCATGCTGTCTGTGGGTCTGTCTGGAAGAATATTGAGGGCCAATTATCCTTTCTTAAGTATGCTGTATCAGCACCACCTGAAGTGTTTACTTTTGCACATTCTGGAAGACAGCTGGTATGCACACCTTTATTTCCTTGACCATCTTAATCTTATTCTGAATGTTATGATGCACATATAATTAGCTGGTTCCCACAGTGATTGTTTCCTAACTTTTGTGTCTTTTTCGATTTTGTTGGCTGGTAAATTCACGATCTTGTCCCCTTTTCAGGTGACAATTAGATTAATTCTTCCCCATTTGAAGAGCTTTTCCTTGATAGTCTCTCACATAGCTAGAATTGAGCTTCTCATTTTGATATATTCACTGAGCTATGAAGGATCACTGTTACTAAATTTCAGCTTTTCTTTCAGGCATATATTGATGCACTTCATGGGCATAAGCTTCAAGCAGGACATCCATATACTGCCTGGATGTGCCTCGACCTTTTGGACGTGCTTTGTCACCTGGCTGAGAGGGGTTATGCTAATTCTATACATTCCATGCTGGACTATCCTCTTAGACATTGTCCAGATATCTTGCTTCTTGGGATATCTCATGTCAATGTACTTGTTGATTTCTTTGATGATTGGGGAATTCATTAATTTTTTTTATGCTATATGACTTTTGGGGATAAACTTCGCTCTTTACTTTACAGACTGCCTATAATCTTCTTCAAAATGAAGTGTGTTCAACAGTTTTCCCTGCATTAATCCAAAATACTACTGGAAGCAACATGATCCTTTACCTCTGGCATGTGAATCCTGATCTGGTTTTGCGTGGATTTGTTGACATATGCAGCGTTGATCAAGACAGCTCGATCAAAATACTGAATGTATGCCATGAATTAAAGGTAAAGTATTGGGCATCCATTTGTGGACTATATTTTGTTTCTCTATAGTTGATATAAAAATGTTGAAATTCCAATTTTTAACAGTCCCTTCTTCACGACTTGAAGCTTTGGCTGTATTACTTAATTGACTCTGTTTCTTCAGACTTATAATTGGATTCTGTGGTGATTATATCCTATATACTTTTCTAGGTTTGATCTTTTGCATATTTTGGTGATCTTGTAGATTTTGCTGTCAGTATTGGATGCAATTCCTTTTACTTTTGCAATCAGATTGGCTGCCATTGCTTCACGAAAAGAACTTGTAGACCTTGAGAAGTGGCTGAGTAATAATCTAATTATGTACAAGGATTATTTCTTCGAGGTATCTTTAAGTTGCTCTTTCATCCTCCTTAACAAAGTAGGATCTAATGCATACAAATATAGAGTTACAATTGTTTAGGAACTTGTTAAACTTATCTTTATTTATGGTTAAGCTTTTAAGTTTTCTGAATGATATTTATTTGGAATTCTTGATTCAATATTATAGGAATGCCTCAAGTTTTTAGAGGAGATCCAACATGGGGGATCACGAGATTTTTCAGCCAAACCTTTCCATCATGCTAGTGCTCTTCTCAGTCTTTACTTGGAGTGTATTCCTACCTTCTTGAAGGTTTCTTTTCTAACAGAGTATTTTCTTCAAACTTTACGGCATTTTTTAATCTAGGTATGATTATCTCTATGTTCTATATTTGTTATGGCAGGCCCTCAAGGCTCATACTGGCTTAATTGTTTCTTCCAAACATTCCGAGGAACTCGAGAGATTGCAAGTAATTATTATGGATACCAATCTGAGACTTCAAAATGGTGGTTCTGCAGATTCATCCACTTCTGATGGGCATTCGGATGATATTGAGGCAGAAGCAAACTCTTATTTCCGTCAAATGTTTTCGGGTCAGTTGCCTATTGAATCAATGATTCAAATGCTTGCTCGTTTTAAGGATTCGTCTGTCAAAAGGTATGATTGTCCTTCTTTGCAGCTAGTTTCATTTCATGTATTGTCTTCTATATGTTCAAAAATTATTAAAAGAGGACTAAACACTTTTTTTGTTTTTTGAACCCTACCAGAGGAAGGGGTTTTTTTAAGTCTAATGAATGAGTTAGCTTGGATTCTAATTTGCTTTTGGAAGTTAAATCATCTTTCTTATAATTCTTATGTTGTCTGCTATAGTAGAAGTTATGATTTGCTGAAATAAATGGCAGGGAACATGCAATTTTTGACTGCATGATTGAAAATTTATTCGAGGAATATAGGTCCTTCCATAAGTATCCAGAAAGGCAACTGAAAATAGCTGCTATCCTCATTGGTGAGTTCAATTGTTGAATATTGGGCTATTGTTATCTTATCTTTTTATTTTATGGTAAAAATGATAGGATCCTACTCAACATTCGATTGTATAGTGTGAACCTTTGAAGCACATGATCTTGACATTTGCTTATTAGGTGCAGAAGCAATTTGTAATATGCAATTATGTGAATATTTGTTTGATATTTTATCAGATTTATGGAGTTGTGTTTGTGACTTATTTCAGGTTCTGTCATCAAGCAGCAGCTTGTAACCCATATTCCCCTGGGCCTTGCCTTGCGTGCCGTTCTGGATGCACTTCGCAAACCACCAGATTCCAAAGTTTGTATCATGTATTATTTTGTAACTTTTCCCTTTTTGTCGTTGTCTTACAAATGATTAATTTGCTGCATTCAGATGTTTATGTTTGGAACCAAAGCTTTGGATCAGTTTGTGGACCGTCTAATTGAGTGGCCACAGTATTGCAACCATATACTGCAAATCTCTCATTTGAGAAGCACTCATGCAGACCTTGTTGCTTTCATCGAACGGGCGCTTGCCAGGATTTCATCTGGTCATTTGGAGTCTGATGGAAGCACCAACAGCACAGCTGCTCATGCCCATGGTCTGTCTCAGGTTACCTCTGGAAACACTGAGGTGAGAACACTGTCGTTTCTGTTACCTCCATATTAAGTTTTTTATCTCAATGTAAATGTACTACTTTCATTTGTCTTCTAACTTTCTATATGGCTTAGATGGAATGCTTTTTGACTTGATATTTCCTTCCTTAATTGGTTGAACTGCATGGACTGATGCAGAAATTGTTCCTTTTTTCTTACTCGTGGCTGTCCTTTTTATAGAATTTTTCAGTTTGCTGTAGATTTTGTTACCAAACAGCAATTATTTTGTTCTCAACTATTGCAGTTGAATGCTATGGACATCTCACAGCCTGGGCAGCAAATTTCTTCTTCGTGCCATCTTCAAGAGAAACTTGAATCTCCTCTTGAAGATCATTACAAAATCTCTGTAACATCATCCAATGATATTAAGCCGCTTGCATCTGGGGTCCAGTCTACAGGTGCTACTGTGGATACTTCTGGTGTTCAGAAGGTATTGTTTGGGCTGTTAGGTATTTGTAGTTTGGTGGTTCATCAGTTTAAATCTGCATTTAACTGAATTTGCAGTTGCAGAATGCAGTTACTGCACCACTTGCTATGCTATCTTCCACCCCTGGTTTTGTCCGTCCTTCCAGAGGAGCAACGTCAAGCAGTAAAATTTCTCTTCTCCACATGAATCTGATTGTACTTCCCATTATTAATGACTACCAGGGATACTTGACCATTAACGATTATTGTAGGATTTGGCTCTGCATTGAACATCGAAACGCTTATAGCAGCTGCTGAGAGGAGAGAAACACCCATAGAGGTACAATCTTCCTCTTGGGCTTTTTGGGCTTATGTGGATCTCAGCATATTTATGAGTGTAAACCTCTTTGGAGGTTGGTTTGTCTTTGCTGGATTGTATATAGGGTACGATTGCATAACCGTTAATTCAAATCTTTTACCATTGGGATGTTGGTTTATGTGTAATTGAGATGAACGTTTCATATCTTCAAACAACTTTATGATAGCTAGAATCAAAGTCTGGAAATTGCCATGTACAGTGCTCTGGACTTTCACTGTTAGACACCAGATTCTAGTTTTTAGGTTGCCATATTCTCCTAAAAGATTATGTTTCTGAGTGGGTTTGATGATTGATCAGACAATTGAAAAATGTGGGGTATTGAACAATTTGCACGTTTGAGTTTCTTTCTAATGAAAACATCCAATTTCTACTCTTTGTTACAGGCTCCAGCTTCTGAGATACAGGACAAAATATCATTCATTGTCAATAACATTTCAACTTCAAACATTGAAGCTAAAGCAAAAGAGTTAATTGATGTGCTTAAAGAGCAGTATTATCCATGGTTTGCCCAGTACATGGTTATGAGAAGGTCAATATTTATACATCCTAGTTTTTAGTTTGTATTTGTTTCTGTGGTAGCATGTGTAGATCTGGGTGTGGATATATGAGAATGACTTGTGCTTGAAACGTCTACTGCTTAATGTATCACAGGGCAAGCATTGAGCCCAATTTTCATGACGTGTACTTGAAGTTCCTTGATAAGGTAAATTCAAAGGCTTTACACAAGGAGATTGTTCAAGGCACTTACGAAAATTGCAAGGTTTGCACTTTGCATAATAAACTCTTCTGTCGTTTACACACAGCTTAGTAGCTTGTTTGTGGAAATTGCAGGGAGAATTGCCTGTATTATCATGTCTATGTGTTATTTCAGGTTCTTTTAGGGTCAGAGCTCATAAAATCAAGTTCAGAAGAGCGCTCTTTGCTGAAGAATTTAGGAAGTTGGCTTGGGAAACTAACTATTGGGAGGAACCAAGTACTAAGGGCACGTGAGATAGATCCCAAATCTTTGATCATAGAGGTAATTTCTGTGTTATTTCAAGCATTATTAATATCTCCAATATTGGTAATACGGATCTTAAGAGCCAATCTCAGCATTATAAAGTATTAACTTTTGTTTTTGCAAGTTACCATTACATCTTGGTGCTTATTTTCATACTTATGTTCCTTTTTACAGGCGTATGAGAAGGGATTAATGATTGCTGTGATTCCATTTACTTCAAAGGTACAATTGCGATTTAGATTCTAAGATGTTTTGAGGTTATTTTTTATTATTATACACTCTGCTACTGTCTACAGATTTTGGAGCCATGCCAAAACAGTAAAGCATATCAACCCCCTAATCCCTGGACTATGGGTATACTTGGACTTCTTGTGGAGATCTACTCAATGCCAAACTTGAAAATGAACCTTAAATTTGACATAGAGGTATAGAGATGTTCTGAACATCCATTTGAATCAGTTACTATAACAAAGAAACATTATTGGCTTCACCAAATATGTTATTATTTTTGTGATATTGTAGGTTCTTTTTAAGAATCTTGGTGTAGATATGAAAGATATGACACCGACTTCACTTCTCAAAGATCGAAAAAGGGAAATTGAAGGGAATCCTGATTTTTCAAACAAAGATGTTGGAGCAGTGCAGCAGCAGATGGTTGCTGAAGTTAAATCTGGGATCATATCGCCATTACATCATTTAGAGATACCACTGGAGGTTCCTAACCCTCCTATCTCTGGTGGCCATACGCATTTGTTATCTAAGGTTTTCTGTTTCTTATGTCTCTAGATTTGGTGCTTGTAGCTTTTGATATGTGTCCTGGAAGCTAACCTGCTTCATGCTTTCAGTATGCCGCTCCAGTTCATCTCCCTTCGAGTACGTTGATGGAGGAAGAAAAACTAAGTGCATCAGGCTTGTCTGATCAGCTACCAACAGCTCAGGGATTATTTCAAGCCACTCCGTCACAGTCACCTTTTTCTTCAAGTCAGGTGTGTCTTTTCTTTGTGTTCCATTGTTTTTATTTAGTAATTGATCGAGTTCTATGTTTATTGAATATCCGGTTTTGTGCTGTTTGCAGGTTCCTACAGCAATTCCTAACATTGGAAGTCATGTTATAGTCAACCAAAAAATTATTTCTTGGGGCTTTCACTTACATTTTCAAAGGTGGACTCAGTTGCATTTTCAATCTTTTCATGGCTATCAATTCTCTGGCATGTACTTACAGTAACAGTCTGTGTCATGTTTGTGTGCTGCAGAGCGATTCCTGTAGCAATGGATAGAGCTATAAAGGAGATAGTTTCTGGTATAGTTCAACGAAGTGTGTCTATAGCAACTCAGACAACAAAGGAGCTTGTTTTGAAGGTTTGGTGACTGAACTAAAACCATTTAGTCCTTTTTTTAATTATTCCAACTGTTTTTTCATCCTCACAGCTCTTTCTAGTTGATTTGTTTTGCCCATTATATTCTTCTGCTTTTGCTTACAATGTCAATAATTTAATTTTCAACTTTATGTATGCTGGTTAATATTGTCAAGGGGACATCTTCTAACACCTAAAATTTAGGATTATGCTATGGAATCTGATGAGAGTCGAATATATCAAGCTGCACACTTGATGGTTGCTAGTTTGGCTGGGAGCTTAGCTCATGTTACTTGCAAGGTTATCTTCGCTGCTGATTTTCAGTCTTGATTTCTCTTGATTGCTTCTCCTTGTAATTAACTGGAGAGTTTCTTTGTTTATTCAGGAGCCTCTACGCAGTTCAATATTAAGTCAGCTACGGAACTTGCTTCAGGGGACTATTGCAAGTGAGATATTGGAACCCGCTGTTCAGCTGGCTACAAATGATAATCTTGACCTTTGTTGTGCAGTAATTGAACAGAATGCTACAGATAAGGTAGTGTTTAGCCTTTGATTTGCAAGTTGTGCATCTTTTCATATACCCGAAAGGGAGGCAACAAACCTTTCCATGCACAAAGGCAGTTCTTTTGCATGTTTGAGGTGTCAGTTTTCTCAAGAGTATATTAGGGAGACATTTGGATTCAGGACATGGATTTCAAAGATCATTATCCTACATGCCATTGTTTAAATGAAATTTTCCCTTTATGTAGGCAATACATGTAATTGATGAGGAAATACGTCAGCAGCTTGCCTTACGAAGGAAACATAGAGAAGGTGTTGGTCCAGTATTTTTTGATGCTAATATTTATGCTCAAGGCTCCATGGGCATAATACCTGAGGCTCTTCGTCCTAAACCTGGTCATTTGTCTGTTACTCAACAGCGTGTTTATGAGGTAAGTCTGTTGAATCTTTTATGCTAAGATTGACTTCTGAAAGTAGTGCATAATTATGTTCTGTCCTGTCGTGTCCATTCTCATGCTACTTCCAGGACTTTGTTCGGCTTCCATGGCAAAACCAATCTAGCCAGAGTTCCCATGCTATTCCCACTGTCCCTTCAACTTTTTCTAGCAGTACTGACCTGGCTGCTTCAACATCTGGACAACTTGGCACGGGTTACCCATCTGCATCAGGAAATACAGGATTTGAAGCAGTGTCTCGGACTTTGGATGTTGCTTCAGAGACAATTGAATCTAATTCAGCTACCCTTCTAAGGTGATCTATATTTCCTGGTATTGGGTCCTTCAACTAATGAAAGTTTCATTATGCAGTTCTTTAAATGCATCTGTAATTTTTCAGTACTTCAACCATTCACATGGGAGCCACTGATGGTGTTATCCAGAAAATATCCGAGAACAATACTGGCAGTACATTGTTTTCATCTTCTGTGCCTGCTCACGAAGTTCGTCCTGTGGATTCTGCCATGGATGCTCTTAAGGTTGGAAAAACCATCTTCATAGTCAATGTTGTTTTGCTAATGGCCTGTTAATGGTGGTTGACCTTTGTCATTTGTTTGAAGGAGCTTGGAATATCTTCGCTACCTCTCCCTACATCAGTGGGTCCTGAGCGCCCTAATAGTAGCATTTCAGAACCTTCGTTAAGCACAAGAGATGCATTGGACAAATACCAAATCATTGCCCAGAAGGTTGACTCCAGCCCTTCTGCTTTTTGTCTTTCAGTGGTTGTTTTTATATTCTCTCTCTTTTATTCTCTCCACTCGAGAAAATGGAAGTATGGCCTTGTGCAATTGTTAACTTCTTATATCAAATCTGTTGTGGTGGGTTTCTTGCTTTTAAGGACTATGTATAGCTTATCTTTGAGAAATTGAATGTAGACGATGAAATTTTACCCTTTGGCTATGTGTATAGGGAAATTGCAATATGGAAGGAAATTCAGCATTAGGATCTTGTCACGTGATGTATGATTTTGTCTCCTTATAATGCTTTTCTTAAAACTGTTTATGAATGGTTGCAGTTGGAGGCATCAGTCACCGGTGATGGCAGGGAGGCAGAAATTCAGGTATTCTTTCCTCTTTTTTTTTTGCAATAATTGTGAGATATTTCTGGCAGTACGTTTTACTGTGTCTGTTGATTTATCTTCAGGGTTTGATTGCCGAAGTTCCTGAAATCATACTCAGATGTATTAGTCGGGATGAAGCTGCCTTGGCTGTAGCACAGAAGGTATATCTTCCTTGAATGGGATACGTTTATTTTCCATAAAATATTAATCGACTTTTCTTGTTACAGTTGTTACCTGGTCAATATATGTTGATACTTCAACTGATTTCCTCAATATTTTATCCTTATAGCTGATTTTTTGAAGATTAGAGTGGAGCTTCTTTATCACTAAGTTGGTTTTAAATACAGGTTTTCAAGGGTTTATATGAGAATGCGCCAAACAGTTTTCTTGTTAATGCCTGTCTTGCTATCCTGGCTGCTATTCGAGATGTTTGCAAGCTTGTGGTTAAAGAACTCACCAGCTGGGTATGTCTAGAGTTTATAAATGCAAAACTGCTTTATATTTTAGAGAATTTTTCTTGTGCAAGGTATTGGTATGCAATGTTCTTTTCTGCCTGAATTTCTTTAAATGGACAAATTATTTTTTCAGGTCATTTACTCAGACGAGGAGCGGAAGTTCAATAAAGATATTACTATTGGCCTTATTTGTAGTGAATTGCTCAATCTTGCAGAATACAATGTTCATATGGCAAAACTAATTGATGGGGGAAGAAATAGTATGTTTAGAGATTTTTCTATGTTAGGAGATCAGTCGTGATATCACTGATTTATTATTCACACGACTGACCAATTTTTTGATATGCAGAAGCTGCCACTGATTTTGCTATTTCCCTTATTCAATCTTTGGTTGCTGAAGAGCCTAAAGTTATTTCTGAGCTTCACAATTTTGTGGATGCATTAGCTAAGGTTGTATGTTTCTTCATTATTTGTTAGATTATCCTAGCACGCTTTTTATTTTTTTCTTGTGCAGTCTCTTAGTTTTTGTTACTTGCAGCTTGCAGCAAAACATGGATCTCCCGAATCATTGCAACAACTAATTGAGATTGTTAAAAATCCTACTGATACCTCAGTGCCGCTACCTGGAACATATGTTGCAAAAGATGACAAGGCAAAACAGTTTAGGGACAAAAAGGTTAGCACATATTAGTCAACAATTTACCACAGGGAGTGTTGCTATTTTCCTCTTAACTTCTGGGTCCCTTTTCTTTTGATTTAGGCTACAAGTCAGGCTACTTCTAACAAGGAAGACTATGGCAATGTTGAATCTGTGGAGCCAGATCCTGCTGGTTTCGCTGAGCAGGTTCCTTGTCTTGATTTTTTTTATTTCCTTGTTCTTTTTAACCTTAACTTCTGCGTCATGCACTGGTTTGGAAAACTAGTGATTTTTTTTTTTTGGTCGAAAAAAACTAGTGATTCATTATACCGTGTCTTGGAACTTTAACAGATTTTTCTTCTTTTTGGTTGGTTAAATATTTACTCTTTTAGCTCTTGGAACTTTAACGTATTTTTCTTCTTTTTGGTTGGTTAAATATTTACTCTTTTCGCATACATTGTCTTGTATTTAGCGTGAACACTTTTATTTGTAGTACTTCCTCCTTAGTCATTTAGTTAAGCATTTTTTTTTCTCTTTTCAGTTTCTTATTTGTTTTATTATTGATTTATTTTACTTATTTTATCGTTTCTTTTCTTTTTATTCTTTACGTCTTTGATCTGCATTTTATTATTTATTTATATTATTATTATCCATTATTTATTATTATTATTATTATGAATTTTTTTATTCTTATCTTAGTTTATTATTATTTTTATGCATTTATTTGTTTATTCTTTTAGCTTTTATTTTCTCAAAACAATTCTTAAAAACTTTTTTTCTTTTTTTTTATCCATTTTCTATGGGTTTATTAGAAATAACCTCTCTATTAATTAGTGATAAGGCTATTTCCTTTTAGACTTCTCCAGAATTCGCGTTTGAGTTGGATTTTTAATGGGATGTTATTATTATTGTGAAACTCAGAGAAATCTATTATTCATATCTTCTATACGTTGAAAATACATGTATATATAGTTGATGTCTAACCCTAGAATAGGAAATACAATCAATAGTAGTAAACACCTTCCTATTTTATCACTATACAGCTATATACAACTCAACACTCCCCCTGAAGCTGGAGCATATAAATCATATGCACCAAGCTTGTTACATATAAATTCAATACGAGAACCTTTGAGAGATTTGGTCAAGATATTTGTTGGTTGATTGGTTGAACTGACATGACTAGTAGTGATACATCCATACAAAACTTCCTCTTGGATAAGTTTGGTCCTTTCATTAAATACTGGGTTAGAAGCAATATGGAGAGTAGCTTGATTATCACACAATAACTTCATTTGTGATCATTCTGCAAATTTTAACTCTTGAACTAAGTGCTTCAACCAAATAAGCTCACAAGTTGCTAGAGCCATTGCACGATATTATGCTTCTGCACTCAACCTGGCAACAACATCTTGCTTCTTACTTTTCCAAGATACAAGATTCCCTCCAAGAACACAAAAGCTTGAAGTAGAACGCCTATTAGATGGAGATCCTGCCCAATTAGCATCAGAGTATCCAATAATTTGTGAATGACTCCGGTTTTCATATAATAATCCTTTTCCTGGTGCACTCTTAATATACCTCAAAATTCGAATAACTGCATCCCAATGACTATCACGTGGAGCTTGTAGGAATTGACTAACAACACTAACCGAGAAAGAAATATTAGGTCGTTTGATGGTGAGATAATTAAGTTTTCCTACAAATCTTCGATATTGGCTAGGATCAGCAAGTGGCTCCCCCTGATCATGTAAAAGGTTTGAGTTAGGATCCATAGGAGAGTCTATTGGTCTACAGTCTAACATCCCTGTTTCTTCTAAAATATCTGATGCATACCTTCTTTGAGAGAGTACAATACCAGATTTGGACTGAGCAACTTCTATACCAAGAAAATATCGGAGTAAGCCCAAATCTTGTCTAAAAATGACAAAACAGATGTGTCTTCAATTGTTCAATCCCACCTTGATCACTTCGAGTAATGACAATATCATCCACATAGACAATCAGATAGATACACTGTTTTGATGATGTATATTTATAGAAGAGAGTGATCAGACTCACATTGAATCATATCAAACTCTTAAACAACATGACTAAACTGTCCAAACTAGGCACGAGGAGATTGTTTCAAACCATATAAAGAGCGACGAAGCTTACACACTAAGGTAGATTTCTGAGGTAGTTGGCGCCGGCCGTGACAAGTCACGCTCGCTGGAGAGAGAGATCGATAAGAGGGCTGCTTCCTGTCAACTTCCGGCGACCTTTTCCGACAGCAAAATCAGTCGTGGGCTATGGGAAATGACTGATCGGCTTCATCTGAAGAGGTGAGATGAGACGCGCGTTGGATAGGGAGATTAAAAAAACAACCACCGAGGCGACGAGCGGCGCGTGACGGTCCGTGAAGCAGCTATTGATGGCGGGATTCTAGGGTTCTGCCGGCGAGTGAGAGAGGAACAAACTGGTGATTTTAGATCTTTGATCTAACACCAGATTAACTCTGAACTTGGCCGGAGATTGATCACAAAGCAATCGGAAAATCCTAAAACCCTAGCTCTAATACCATGTGAAACTCAGAGAAATCTATTATTCATATCTTCGATATGTTGAAAATACGTGTATATATAGTTGATGTCTAACCCTAGAATAGGAAATGTAATCAATAGTAGTAAACCCCTTCCTATTTTATCAATATACAGCTATAACAACTCAACAATTATTATTATTATTTCACATGCATGGAGTTGTGAAGTATTGATTCTAAGGTCATTTTGGTTAAAGATATTGAAATGATTGAATTTGTATATGGGCTTTTTCTGGCAACTTCACTTTCTTTCACACATTCATGCAGTGCCATTCTGCTGACTGCATGAGTTATGGAATAAATTGGCACATGCCCCTCATCTGGGGAAACAGGAATCATAGAGAGCAAGTTGCTTGTGCATTTTTCAAAATTTAATATTGGTGTTATTATATGTAGGTTTCCATGCTATTTGCGGATTGGTGCCGAATATGTGAACTTCCTGGTGCAAATGATGCAGCTTGTACCCATTATATATTACAATTGCATGAAAATGGGTTGCTGAAGGGAGATGATACCACAGACCGCTTTTGCCGCATTCTCACGGTTTTCTATTCCTAACTTTAAACATATTATTTAACAAGATTAGCTAAAGCTACCATTCTAATTTTGCTTCATTATCTCAGGAAGTTTCTGTCAAACATTGTCAATCGTCTGAGGTGATAAATTCTGGTGCATTGTCTTCACCTCAACAAGTGCAGACTCTATCCTTCCTTGCAATTGATATTTATGCAAAACTTATCCTTTCAATCCTTAAGGCAAGCATGTTCGCTTTCATTTCTTTTTAACTAGTTCTCGTTTCGTCACTAACCATAGGATTTTGTTCTTTTCAGATGGAGCAAGGACCAAGTAAAGCATATCTTCTATCAAAAGTGAGTTGTGACTAAAATTTTTTATACATTTCTGTTTCTGTTGAATTCTTGTATATGATATTTGGCATGTGACAGATATTGGCTGTCACTGTGAGATTTTTGCAAAAGGAATCAGAGGAGAAGAAAACATCTTTCAATCCAAGACCATACTTCAGATTGTTTATAAACTGGATGCTTGACATAGTTTCCCTGGATCCTGTTAATGATGGTGTAAACTTTCAGGTAAGGTAATTCTTCTTTTTATATTTTCTGTTTCTGTTCACTAATGTCTACTGTGTGTGTTGCAGATTTTGACAGCCTTTGCTACTGCATTGCATGCTTTACAACCCTTCAAGGTTCCTTTATTCAGGTTAGAACATTCAATTTGGCCAGTTCACTCTCTGAAATACTTCTGAGATGGTCATATATTTTGGTCTAAAAAATGAGATATTCTAGTCTATTGTCAGTTTCTGAAGTTTTAGAGTATGCCAACTAGGTTCTGGCCATTAACTTGGACATGATGTAGCTTGAATGAAAAATAAACTACATATTACAGTAAGGCAAAACTTGTTTAATATAGATAATTATCACTTTTGCACATAGAATGCTCAAATATACTTGATTGCAGATGCAGCTGAGTCATTACTAGGCAATTGACTCATCTATGGATGTGTTTGCGTACATGCATGCGTGAGGAACTTTTGTTGTCTCTTTCCATGTCTTCAGATACAACCCATAAGGGTTTATCCGATTTTTGCACATAAAAACTTCTTATTCTGTTTCTTTTTTTGTTTGTTTGTGTTGGAGTTTGTTTTGTCCATCTTTTTCTGCAAGTTTGTGTGCTGAGTAATTGAAGGCAGAATTTTGTCATAACCAATTATGTTTCTCTATTGTTAATTTTGGAGTTCTAGGTATGGAAAGGTTTTCCCAGTATTTGTGCTTCTCCTCTTCTTTCGTTAAACTTGTTTCCACTTCTAACTTAGACTAACGGTTTTTTCAGCTTTGCATGGCTTGAGCTGGTGAGCCATAGGAGCTTTATGCCAAAATTGCTCACAGGAAATGTACAGAAGGGTTGGCCATATGTCCAGCGGTTATTGGTTGACTTGTTACAGTTCCTGGAGCCATATTTGAGGAATATTGAATTGGAGCCATCAGTATGTTACTTCCACTTAATATTGGTTCTTAACCCATTTTATTGCTCTGACTATTTTGATTTGTTACGTGCAGGTCCAAGTTCTGTACAGAGGTACACTTAGGGTTCTACTGGTGCTACTTCATGATTTTCCTGAGTTCCTTTGTGCCTATCATTTTACCTTCTGCGATATGATCCCACCAATCTGCATACAAATGCGTAATATCATCTTGAGTGCTTTCCCTCTCAATATGAGGCTTCCTGATCCATCTACTCCAAACTTAAAGGTTCCATCTTGGTTCTAGCATTATTTGTCAACATCGGTTTTTAAGTTTGTCCCTTTCTGGGATTTTTCTTGCAGACTAACTTTGCGCGTCATATTTGCAGATTGATTTACTCCCAGAAATCAGGGAACCACCTCAACTTCTGTCTGAGGTGGATGCAGCTCTTAGAGCTAGGCAGATGAAAAATGATGTAGATGAATATCTCAAGGTAACTTAATTACAAAGACTGAAAGACTAATCTGTCTGCCTTTTGTATATTTTTTAATATTCTAAAAGATGTGATCACCAATCCCAATTTTAATAGAGAATGAGTTTTTGTAGTGATTTTTGCTGTATGGACCTTTGTTTTTTGATCTTCTTTGGTCTCAAATTCATTGAAAAGTTTTAAATGATATCTTATTTCAATTTCAACCACGTAGCAATTACCATCTACCTTCCAACTTTTTGATTTGCAGACAAGGCAGCAGGGTTCACCTTTCCTAACCGAGCTCAAGCAGAGGTTACTTTTATTGCCAAGTGAAGCTGCATCTGCAGGAACACGCTACAATGTGCCTCTGATCAATTCCCTAATTCTTTACACTGGAATGCAGGTATAATCTTACTTTTTGTTTTCTTTGGAGTTTTGCTCCTCGTCAACTCAGGATTTGTTGCTATTATTTGTGTTGTGACTTGTGACCACTTGGTTTTAGTTTCTGTGCATGTAGCTTCGCCTGAGTGTCAAAGAAAGAATTGATTCCTCAAGATTTCACTTCCTTGCTATTTTACTCTGTCCTTTTTTGTCTGTAATTTTGATGTCATTTAAAATGCAATTCCCCGGGAAATGGAGAGAGAAAGTGGCAAGTTCTTTAAAAAAAATTTCTGGAAGGCTTACCTCACTGAACTAATGTTTTCCAATTCCTACAGGCCATACAACAGATGCAAGTAAGAACACCTCATGCACAATCGACAGGGAACTTGAATG
>JAOSBM010000004.1:1202416-1216855 GCA_027568955.1 Erythroxylum tenue
TATCCGAACAACCACACACATTACTTCTCTTTTATCCTGCTTTACCTATTTGCGGAATTTAACCATGTAAGTATATTCTCGTATCTGGAAGTGTAAATGACTTCTATTGCTGTGAACTTCCTAAAGAAAACCTTGTTTTTTTCTATGATCTGCGAATTTAACATAAACCTGAAGCAGTTTAGAATATGTTAAAATTGAAACGACTTCATGGCGCTTTAGGTGTCCGGTTTGCTATATTTTGGTGAAATTTATTTTTGGTTACTTTAGTGATTGGCTTAGTTACTAATTCATTTTCCATGTTCGTATGAATAGGAAATCATCCAGGAGCAGATTACAAGAGTCTTATTGGAACGTCTAATTGTTAATCGACCCCATCCATGGGGCCTTCTCATAACTTTCATGGAGCTCATTAAGGTAACTACCGTTTTGAATTTATACTCTTTCTATAGGCTTGACAATGGGACGGGTCAGGCAATATTCGAGTCTGATCAAACCAGACTTAGTCGGATAGTCCATTGACGACATTATAATCCGTAGGATCATCTTTATACGTCTCTTCTTCCTTTAAAAAGATCTTTTTTACATATATTTATGTTGAACAGAATCCAAGATACAACTTTTGGAACCGATCCTTCATAAGATGTGCACCTGAGATTGAGAAGCTATTCGAGTCAGTTGCAAGGTCATGTGGCGGCTTAAAACCCATGGATGAAAGTATGGTCTCAGGTTGGGTTTCTGAGACCGCACGTTGAAATGACTAACCATTTTCAATCTTCCTACAAATGATAAATATTCTCTATAGCAAATTTTGCTGATCATATCAATGATCCAAGCAATTATTCAGGTTTGTCGCTGTAAATGTTCAACTTCAAGATTTTTTACGTTCACGAAGAATATGTTAGAATCAGATTCTTTTTAGTACTGCCCACTACTAAGGCGACTGTTGTGTAAATTGTAAATTATTATATTAGAATTTATTAATTTCCTCTATTAATTCAAGTTATGATAATAAAATGTTATTATTTGATGAATATATATATTATACATAAAAGGTTGAATTACATAATCTTTTTTTTTAAAACAAAATCAATATCAATAGCATTAATAAGAGAGTTAGGGGGAAGTCTCAACTACAACGACTAGCATATAAATGTGAAACCTTTTTTAAGTTATGAACTTCAACATTGACTTACCGACGAATCCAACATATCTTGATATGAGGTCTATTGCGTAATAATTGCTTACATTGTAAAATGGCTACCAAATTTAGTCCAAGTATGATGAAAACTATTCATAGCAGAAATTATATTTTTGGTATCTGAGTAAAAAATCTCTCGACCTTGACAAAGAGATAAGAAAGTTATCTTTTTAGTGCTGCGTTTGGATGGTAAACTGTTACATATCATACTTTTGTAGGCTTGACATTTTGCTTGAGCTCGGTCCATTTTGTTTCGAAGCCCACGTGTTTGGTCCAATTTGGGTTGGACTTTTTTAATATACGACTATGAATTAGGCTCGGATGTGGGCCTTTCAGTCCACCTGTTCGGTCCAATTTCGGTCCTAAACTAAGTTAAAATTTTAAATTTGAAATAAATATTTTTGGGTTGGCTGAGCTCAGGGAAGCTCGAGATTGTTCTCTCTATACTTGCAGTTGCCGAATATGTTCCAATGGGTGTTAAATTGACATAGAGCTAGGAAATTTGAGCTTGAGGGGCTACTTGACCGAAATCAGTTCGGTCTGGTTTCGCAAAATGACGTTACTTAGAGGATAATTAATTAGAGTATTGTTTTAGTTTTGAGTTTGATCCAAATAAGCTTAGCCCCCAAAATCTGTATCAAACAGAAATCGGGCCACCACATCCCTATGTAATAGAGCCCATGTTCACTGAATAATTATTGGCCGTATATAATATATAATACTTAATCCATAAACTATAAAAATAACCAATGTTATTTTTGCAAACGGAACAAAATACAAAACTCGGCTACAAAAGTCGGGGGCTTTCTGGAGTTTGGAAAAGAGAGGCTTTCTGGAGTCCTAAGCCTCTCTACGAACCAAGTAAAGCTTCCCTACAACGTGCAGGATAGCAACAAAGGCAATGAAACCAATGCTCATAATAAGAACAACATTTGGAGAGATTTTGATCCCTGGAGCATCATCTGTGTAAAACTGAAGCATTGTCCCTGCCGCTCCTCCCGAGGCCCCACCACTGGTTGTCTTCCTCCTGCGCAAGCTTGCAGTCGCTGCAGCCGTTCCTCTCTGGGGTGCTGATCCGCCGAGTGCCATTTCTGTATATATATATACATATACCCACAAAGAAGCAAAACTTTTAAGTTCAACATTTCCCAGAAAAAAATACATAATGTATCCAACAGGTACTGTTGCATAATGGATTAAAATTCATGTTTAATTCATACTTCATTCATTAGCAACTGAGATTTTGAACCACTCATCATCTTGCAAGGAGTTCAATTCAATGTTTTCCAGACAGATGCTGGTGGTAACCATAATTCATCGATTTCTCACATATTGAATCAAAGTTGATCGAAACTAATTCTACAAGCATTAGCATCTGAACCCTATTGGTAGGATCTCCTTATTGACTTACCAAAATTAGTCCTTTATTAGGTAACTAGTCCTGAATATTGAGATCTCTATGGTGTTCTTCCACTCTTTAATTGAGAAGGGGAATAAAAGGGGAGTTTCGAGACTATTTTTGCTCCTTTCAAAGTGAACTTTCTTTTAGTAGGAATCCTTCTCCCATAAGAGATTCCCTCTCCTGAGTGTCCAAAAGACCGGGAAGTTTTCTGAAATGCCTTCGGGAGAAAAACATCAAATCAAGCAATTCCTCTTTTCACTAATAAAATAGACAGCTAATAGAAGGAAATGAGAGAGTGAGTTATGGATCCATAGTCTTCCTATTAAAGGAAGCAGACTAAGATGCATCGAAATTTTGCTTCCCCTTATTATCTTGCAAACATTTCAGAAGAAAAGTTTTCCAGACAGATTCTCTCAACTAGTTTTCATAAATCTCAATAACAATATACCCAACTTCTCACAATGAATCGAAAAACTCATGTTTCAAAGCAAATTTTTCATACATCAGCAACAGAAATCTAAAACCATAATTACCCCTAAAAACATTTAGAACTCCTTATGTGGTCCCTGTAGTTAGATCTCTCTATATATCTCCCCTTCCATTCTTTTCCAAGTAAAAGACTTCAAGATTGAAGCAAGGGAGCTAAAGAGCTATGCATTTATTGAATTTATCATGCAAATAGATATGCCACTAATTTGTGTCTGTCTGTCTCTTAAGCTTATATTCTGGAAAATACAACCAAAAAAATGAAAGTTCATTAAGCTTCACGATCAACTTCTATACCCACAAGAACACAGAACCTAACCAACTAAATGCCGATCAGAATCTCGATCTGAAGTGAATCGCGATTCATTTAAACGAAATTGTTGAAATAAACCAAAAAAAAAACCCTAGACAGAAACAATAAGATAAACGGAAATAAGCACGAAACCGTCGCAGATACCAAATCAAATGGAAATAAACACGAAATCGTCGCAGACACTAAATCAATCTTCCAGAATTTCACAATCTCAATAGAAGCAATGAGAAATGAACTATTAATGGAATTCCAAACCGAGTTTCTGTTATGAAAATAAGCGCGAGCGATTAAAGGAAATGATAAATGATCGGCACAGAAAGAAAGGGAGATTGAGAGATGCTTCTCGTCTCGCCTGTTCCATCGTTTTCCCGCTCTAACACCCTTCGTCTGAATTAACGCTAACAGTTTCAGAATCAGATCATATCGATCTAGGTTTCGAGAACTTGACAACAGTATAAACAGATCTGTCTACAAACAAACACATGCAAGAGAACAATACAATGCCCAGAGATGAGAAACTCACCTGAGTCGAATCGTTGAACTCGTAGATCTGAGAACGATTCTTAGTTCGAAGCGATAGTTACGAGATCGCCTCCCTCGTCTCGAGAATGCTTATATTGCAAAATGGAACGACGTTACACGCATACGCATCCAATTGTTTTACGCCACGTATATTGTTGAACAAATCAGTAGTCATCCTTCTTTCTTACTTAATTAGAGTATTGTTTTAGTTTTGAGTTTGATCCAAATAAGCTTAGCCCCCAAAATCTATGGATCAAACAGAAATCGGGCCATCACATCCCTATGTAATAGAGCCCATGTTCACTGAATAATTATTGGCCGTATAATATATATATATATACACTTAATCCGTAAACTATAAAAATAAATAATGTTATTTTTGCAAACGGAACAAAATACGAAAATCAGCTACAAAAGTCATGGGCTTTCTGGAGATTGGAAAAGTTTAGTAGGAATGTCGACCAATCCGAACCATGAATCAAAATTGTTTGACCCAATCGGGCCACAAAAATAACAAGCTGGTACAACCCAGCCCGTGACAAAACTAAAATGTCAAAAATAACCTTGTTTTATTAAAAATAATGTCGTTTTTAACTTTTTTTAAAAATATATATAAAGTTAGGTCGGACTAATTTGAAGTTCAGTCATAAACTAACTTTTAAAGATGTCAATGAATCAGGTCAAACCTAATCATGAAGTAACTTTAAAAGATGTTAATAGACTAGTACGTGACTAAACATTGAACCAAATACTAAAAGAGATTAATAAATAAAATAATATTTTAATTAAAAATATTAATAAATAAAAATTATTTTAATTTATAAAAATTGTTTAATTAATAAACTAGTCGATTTTTATTTAAAAATTAAATTAAAAAATTAAAAATCAAACTTAAAAAAAGACTGCTCAAAATTTTTATGAATAAACCGACGAAACCTGTTTAGTTTATCTAATCAATGATGAAAACTTATGCAGCTACTTCTTGCTGCTTACATAATTTCATGTTCTTGAGGTGTTAAAAGTCCAAACATTAGTATTTATTGAGTTCAATTGAAACAACATACCAAAAGATTCCAAAGCTTACCATAAATCGGGCCACAAATATAACTTAAACTGGTACAGCCCAGCCCGTGACTCAACCAAAATGTCAAAAATAACCTCGTTTTATTAAAAATAATGTCGTTTTTAACTTTTTAAAAATATATATATAAAGTTAGGTCGAACCAATTTGAAGTTCAGTCATGAACTAACTTTTAAAGATGTCAATGAATTAGGTCAAACCCAATCATGAACTAACTTTAAAAGATGTTAATAGATCAAACCAAACCCGAGCCGACTAAACTTCAAATTAAATCACATGTCTAAAACTAACACGTAACTAAACATTGATCCAAATACTAAAAGAGATTAATAAATTAAATTAAATTTTAATTTAAAATATTAATAAATAAAAATTAGTTTATTTATTTTAATTTATAAAAACTGATTAATTAATAAACTAGTCGATTTTTATTTAAAAAATTAAAAATCAAACTAAAAAATAAGACGCTCAAATCTTTTATGAATAAACCGACCAATCCCGTTTAGCTTTCCAAATCATTGATCAAAACTTATGCAACTACTTCTTGCTGCTTACATAATTTCATGTTCTTGAGGTGTTAAAGAGTCCAAACATTAGTATCTTGCACAAAGTTATTATACCTTACAAAGAAACTCTTTTTTCTTTTGATTCACTTGAAACAACATACCAAAAGAATCCAAAGCTTACCATAAATATAGGCAATTAAGTTATCCTACAGCCTGCTAAATTTCTCACTCAAGAACACGGAAAAGGAATCAATCACCCCACTTCTGTATTATCTAATAGTCTTTACTAATCGTTGAACTCACCTGAGTCGAATCATTGAACTCGTAGATCTCACTTGAGTCGAATCATTGAACTCGTAAATCTGAAAACGATTTAAACTCGAAGAGTTAGTTATGAGATCGCCTCTCTCTCGTCTCAAAAATACTTATATGGAATTACACGACGGTACACGCATTCTCATCCAATGGTTTTACGCCACGCAAGTTATTGAACAAATCAGTAGTCAACCTTGTTCGTATTGAATACGAGCTTTGGGCTCAGTGAAGAACGTAGAAGCCCAAAGTTAGTTAGCAAATTAAGGTCCAATCTAACTTTAAATTCACATATTATATATAAATTAATCAAACTTCAAATCAAAGTCAAAGTGTATATTCAAAGTTAGAAGGAATGTCGGCCGATCCAAACCACAGTTCAAAATCATTTGACCCGATCGGGTCACAAGCGAAACTTAAGCTGACCTAACTCAGCCCGTGGCTCAACCAAAATGTCAAAAATAACCTTGTTTTTATAAAAACGATAACATTTTTAACTTTTTTAATATATATATATATATATATATATAATTAGATCGGACCAATTTGAAGTTCAATCATGAACTAACTTTTAAAGACGTCAATGGATGAAGTCAAACACAATCATAAACTAACTTTTAAAGACGTCAATAGATCAGAGCGAACCCGAGCCGACTAAACTTCAAATTAAATCACTTGTCTAAAACTAGTCCGTAACTAAACTTTGAACCAAATTTTCAAGGAGATTAATAAATAAAAATTTAAATTTAATTATATCAATAAATAAATTTTAGTTTATTTATTTTAATTTATGAAAACTGATTAATTAATAAACTAGTTGATTTTTATTTATAAAAATTGGATCAAAAATTAAAAATCAAATTAAAAATAAGACGGCTCAAAATTTTTATGAATAAACCGACCAAACCCGTTTAGCTTTCCTAATCATTGATCAAAACTTATGCAACTACTTCTTGCTGCTTACATAATTTCATGTTCTTGAGGTGTTAAAAGAGTCCAAACATTAGCATCTTGCACAAAGCTATTATGTTCAATTGAAACAACATACCAAAAGATTCCAAAGCTTACCATAAATATAGGCAAATAAGTTCTCCTGCAACCTGCAAAATTTCTCCCTCAAGAACACGAAAAAGGGATCAATCACATTCACAAGAGTCACAAATCCATCATAACCCAATAACCGTTTGCTTCCACCACTCAACTTGTTCAATCCCCACCTTAAAGATCAATGCTTTGCCCCACTTCTGTATTATCTAATGGTCTCTACTAAATCACCTAACTGATAACTATCACATGCAGTGAACATTACAACCAAATAACTCAATATGCTTCTTCCGAATTCTCTTATGCATCTAAACTGTTTCCTCATTCAGGAATAAAACACTAATCGCAAATATTAATGCATAGTTCATCCATCCAATAACTAAATATGAGGAGCAGTGCTTTTCCTACACATGATACATCACTATCATAACACCCCCAATGATACTGTAAACAGGTAATAAGAAGGATGCAGAATAACATAAGAGTCAGGGATAGCCAAGGCAGTCTACCAAATTATACCAGTAGCAGATGCATATATCGGAAGGACGAGGCATGAAATGTGCTCGAGACTTGATATATGTGGCGAATGTGTACTAATATTTACACTTGTATTAATTCCTAGAAAGTTAGACAACTATTCACCAGCTGAATTAAGACACCTGATCTAGCTTCAGTTGTCAACTTCACTAGACTACATGTAAAGTGTAACCCCATATGACTGGAGGAGTACACTCAGTTATTTCAACTATCCATCTACAGATATTCTTTTAGCTATCTTGCTTCTTATGAAGGACTAATGCAATAATTAATAGCTGCGTTTAGTGTGTATAGCCAAAGATTTCACAACTGAAACTCAGATTTTCAGCACCAAATGGCATAATCAACCCTTCAATGCTCCAAAAAATCTAGAACCTTTATTGCCCACCCCAGTACCATCAAGACTTGATGAGAGCAGAGATCTGGTATCCGGTCGCCATTTCAACTCTTTAAGAACAGAAAACAGAGATGCTAATGCAGGAGTCACTTCTGCATCCTTTATCTTGTTACATGATGTCACTTTCAATCTTTCAAGCTCCTTCCAGTTATCAATGACAGCTTCCAAACCTCCTGTTGTCAATAACGAGCATCCTTCCAATGACAAGAGCTTCACTCTCCTGTCAAGAAAAGAAATTACAAGAGCTCTTCGAAACAATAAATCAGAAAATTCCCCTAGTTTCTCATCAAACTAAAAAAAAGATTCTTTAAAATACCATCACCCTTAAGAAATTGTATACATTAAAGTTACAAATCAAATGCTTGAAGCTGGTATTTTCATGGCTTAAGAATAAAGCTTTATTGGTGATCTCTTGAAACAAGTAAACTCACACGAAAAAAGCAATAATCGGACATTCAAAGCCAGTAAAATATCTATGGCAAATGATAGACACGGGCATTACACTATTCATTTCTGCTAATTCCATTCAAAGTTCCAACGAAATGCAAACAAACATAATATAACAGCAACGCAAGAACTAAACAAAGAGAGGAAAATTTCCATACCTACAAGCACTAATAAGCCCAAAAACATCGTCCTCCAAACCCCAACAGTCCTGCAAAACAATTTCCCTCACAGAGCTGCAGACCCTAAACAAAGCCTTCACTCCTTGCTTGTCCCTCATTTGACAACGCTCCAAGTACAACTCTTCAAGCGCTGCACAACATCCTAAATGCTCATCCGAACCTGGATTTGAATCGATACACCTACAAGACTGAAGCCTTAAAGTCTTCAAATTCCCACAAAAACTAAGCGCAGACAACCACCCACCATCCATTCTATGGTCATTAAGAGTCAACTCCTCAAGCATTTCACAACACTGCCCAATTGCTTTAATCCCATCATAACTTCCCTCACACCCACAAAGCTCAAGCGTCACTAATCGCCGACACCCTTGAGCCAATATCGTCAACCCAATATCAGACACCACCGAGCTATAAAACCCATCAACAAAACCAACCAATTTCAACAGCTGTAGATTCCTACACTCGGAAATTCCCTTCAACGACATGTCGTCGCAGCAGTGCAACTCCATCTCTTGCAAAGTCTCGCACTTTCTCGCAATACTCGACAGCCCATTTTCGCTCGCACCAATTGCACCAATTCTCCGCAAGTTCGGGTAATTTTCGGCGATCATTTCGAGCCCGTAATCAACCAATTCGCGAGATAACACATCATTCTCACCAACAAACAACGACTCCGAGAACTCTGTATCAACAGGGACGCACAAGCTCTTGTTGGTCACCACGATACCGGAGTTTCGGGACTTCTTAATGCATGCTCGAATAATATCGAGATCCGTGAGATTCGGGAACCGGTGAAAGACCCGACCCGAAATGAGAAAGGACCAATCGAGGACAGTGATTGCACGCGCCAAACGACCGTGAAGAGACAACCAACGTTTGCAGACGAGTGAATTAGTTAAGTACTGAGATGTCGGAATCTTTAAGAAAATTTGTAGCAGAACCTCATCGGAGAGGAGGGAAGTAAAATCCGGTGCAGCCAAGTCCGCGAAGTCGTCATTGTGAGGACGCGAGGTTGGTGAAGTTGATGGAGTAGTACTGGTGGAAGATCTGATATGCATCTTTCAACCCCACAAAAAAAGAAACAGAAAATCTCAATTATTCAGAGGTCAATTGTTTCTTCAACTTCAAGCACTTGCAGTTGGTCCTGTGTTTCAATGGAGTTTGGTCACGTCGAAATAGGGCCAGGAGGACCTCGGGGTATGCGTGAGGAGATGGGTTCGGATAAGAATTAAAACAGAGCTTAACTGTTTAAAAAAATTAATTTAATAATTAACTTTTTAAATTTCATATGGATCAAGTAAAAAAGTTATTTTTACTTTTATGAATTTTACTTTTATGAGCCTTCATATGTATCCATTTATTACTTAAAATTAACTTTTTAAATTTCATATGGATCAAGTAAAGTTATTTTTACTTTTATGAGCTTTCATATGTATCCATTTATTAACCATATAAGTTAAAAAAAAGGGTTTTGATTAATGATTAAAAAATTAAATTATTTCATCGACTCAATTATAAAAATCTTAAATCGAGTAATTTTTTGATTTGATTTAAGGATGATAAATATGGCCCAACCCATCTCGACTTTGACCTAGATTGACATGGCCACGAAAAGGTACAAAATGATATCATTTTGCAAAATTTTTTTAAAAAAATATGCCCGAGCAGCTCGAGCCCGACCTCGTCTATTGGCATCCCTAATTTGGTTTAAATTAATAATTCTTGTTATTAAAACTTAGATGATTTATTAACTAATCGATTAATTTTTACAAATTAACCGGTTTAATATAAAATAATTTCTTATGTTAAATTCTTTAATGTTATTCAATCTTTATTATATATCAATTTTATAACGGTTTAATAAGAGTTAAATCTTTAAGCTTTAAACTTAATACCTTATCAGGTTAACTTTCAATTTGATTTTTATTATATTGGTTTTGACTTTAGTAGAATGTGTTTCAAAGTTAGTCCTTACAGTGAAAACTTAAGAAAAATTTAAATTAAATAAACAAAATTAAAAATTAGAAATCAATTATATCAAATTAAGTTTAGTTCGTATATTATAACTTAACCCAAGTTAATTTTAAATCATTTTAATTATTAAATAATAATTGCTCCTAACATAAGACACGCTCATATTAGTTAAATTTATAAATAAATCTTAAAAATCATTACAAAAAACCTTAATTTAAGAATTATAATCTATAATTCTTAGTACAAGTTAATATTATTATTAGGACCTTTAGTATAGTAAAATCTCTATAAATGAATATTTTTAGGACCTGAAAATTATTATCTTATACGGAGTTATTAATTTATCGATAAATTAATATTTATTAATTTATAAAATAATTTTTATTTTGTACATTATATTTTTCAAATTAAACAATTAATTTCTTCCGTAACTAAGAAAATAAAATAAATAAACAATAAATTAATAATGATGCATTATATCTAAGTTTATTAATCTTGTCAAAAATAAGTTTATTAATCTTAGGTTAACGTGATTCTAAATAGAGTAAATGTAGGTATATTAGAATATGAAGTGTTGTGAATTGTTTCAAGTACACAGTACTGTATAGAGTTTATAAATAGATATATGTACTTTAACTTTATATACCAAAATATAAAAATTCATATATTATCTTCTCTTCCATGGCTATTCACTTGGAAGATGAAATTGAATTCAGTTTACATGAAAAGAAGAATCAATTGATTATAAATACATATTTTAGGAAAACATAAAATTTAAAATAAAAATTATTTAGAAAGTACTTTATTTTACGAATTATAGATGTAATTTTCATACTTATTTAATAAATTATTATTTTATATTTTCCGTAGGCGTCAAAAAAAAATTTAACTATTATCTTATGCATTTAGCGAGGTTATTATTTTATTCCATTGGCCCAAATGGGACCGAAAAAAATTACTATTTAATCGAGATTATTAGTTTATCGAATATTTATTTATTGAGGTTTTACTGTATTGTCATTAATATTGTTATAATTCCTTTGTTTATGATTATTAATGTTAGTATGATTCTTATCATTATCAGTAGTATCATTATTTCTTTATTTATTTATTTTAATCTTAATTCCTTTTTTCTTTTGTTATTTTTCTTTTTTCTTTTTTCTTACTTTCTTAATTTAGGTGAGTCTTTTTTTTTTGAGGAAAAATCCAATGCATTGAATTAAACGAAATTACGAATACAAACGGGAGGAGAATGAAAAAAATGAAACTCGGAAAAAAAACAAAGCACATCGAGCTAACTTATGTGCAATTTCATTATCGGGACGACTAATCCAAGCAACATCAATGTCAGGACGGTGCTCCAAGATAACACGGCAATCGTGAATAATGGCTCCGAACTTGGACCAATCAGGAACAGTACACCGCAAAGCCGACACCAAATTTTGTGCATCAGTGAACACAATACCATGATCTGGGCATCGAGTTGAAACCTGCTCCAGAGCAAGGCGCAGAGCATATGCCTCGGCCATTCGTGGAGGAAGACAACCTGTCCGAAAGGAGGTGAAAGCATGTACAAAACTACCATCTGCGGGTCTCGTAACCGAACCTGAACCAATACTACGTGACGCCTCAAAGACAGCAGCATCCGTGTAGCATCGCCAAATAACCTAAGGACCACTGTGAGCACCAGATGACTGGGCGAGTGGAGAAGCAATCGGCTGCCGTTTACGCTGTTGTGCAGCAAACCATTCAGCATGAGTCATTTAAAAACGGTCTCTTTATTAGTTAGAGAAAATGTTGCATATTACTAGACTTTGCATCCCAACAAAATTTTTAATTGGTATTATTGTTATTGTTAATTTTAAGATTTTTTATGTCTTTTTTCCTTACCCTAAAAGTATCTGCCTATCACTTTTAGCTATAAAGTTTTGGTCTCTTATAGATTCATTTGGTCGGTATGATTTGTGGGTTGTTCCATTTTTTTCTCAAGTTCATTTTGTTTGTCACCGCTTTGGTGTGGCGGCTTCTCCAATTTTCTGGTTAAATCCTGTCGGTGCCACTCTCTGATCAAAGTGCATGGAATTGTTTATAAAGTGCTAAAGCCAACTTTTAGAAGTTGGTACAGCTTTAATCTCATTGTAAAAGGCGCCGGTGAATGGGACAACGAGAAAGATTGGAGCGTTTTACTTTTACAACGCATACTTTTCTTCATTCGCCTTTGAGATTTAGATCTAATTTGGGTATTTCTTTGGTGAAAGTTACCGATTAATTAATTAATTTTTAATAATAAAAGCTATTAAGATAAATTAAACTAAAAAGTTAAAAATTAGACTGAAAAATTAGACAATTTAAATTTTTATCATTAAACTGATCAAAACTGCGTATTTTTTAATCGTTGCTAATATCATTTAGTTAAAGATTTATGACCCGTAAAAGGAGTTTGGTATAAATGTTTGCATTGAGTTTACGAGAAAATGATTAAGGTTAGAAGTGTGTTAGGATTGACAACACTCCTTAAGATTCAAGCAAGAATGGCAAAATTACCTTGGCCTGACCCGGCTTGTCTTTGGCTCATGCTGATTGAGTCACGGGTTGAAACTGCTCGACTCGACCAAGCCATTGGTCAGGCACGGGCTGAAATTGTTCCAATCTGACTCGACTCATAGCTTGACGGAAAGATACGAAATAACGATATTTTTTATTTATTTTTTAAATATAAGCATAAGTCGGGTTAAATTATTTGTGGCCTATCGGGTCGGGCATTGGGCCATGGACTGGTGTCCAATGCCATCCTTGAATTTAAGATTGAAATTAGAAAAAAAAAAAGTTCGAGTTTAAATATTCAAATTTAAGTTGATTTTTTGAAAATAATATAATTTATTAATTTTAAATTAATATGAATAAAATTATTATTATTCATATGTTTGAATATTTTATTTTATTAATTAATTAAAACTTTACCAAACGACGATAGGATTCAGAAGGATAACAAGCCTGTTTCAATGTTAAAGTGGCTTTTGATAATGGGCCTGTCATGTAAAGCACGTCTAAGTCGTCGGATCCTTCTAGATGTCCCATTTCACATCGTTCGGCTCTTCATTCAGACAGGACGTGTAGTGTAACGCGTGAGAAAAGTTGGGCGCAATTTTTTAAAATTTTAATTATTTATTCGTTTTAAGTTTTCAATTTGATTTATTTTAGTTTTTTTTGTGTTAAAAGTCGATCAAATTTATTAATTAATTGGTAAATTTTTGTAAATTAATAATTTCTCATAAATCAAAATAAATCGATTAAGTTTTATTTAACATATTTTTTAAATTTTAACTTTAAATTTTTAAATAGATAAAGATAATCTCTTTCAATCATCGTCAACATAATCAAAGTATCTAATTGAAATTCTACTGAAGGCTGGGTTTGGAGAGGTTTGATAGTACACAACTTTACCCCTACTTAATCAAAAGACTATTTCTGATAGACCCTCATGCAATGTGACATAAGATCTTACAAAATTATAAATAGATGTGAATACATATTTAAGAAATAAAGTAAAATAAATCAATCAATCAAATAAACATACAGGGCTAAGAAAAATAACTAAATACAAAAATACAACATAATACAAATAAATACTAAAAAAACAACAATTGTAATATTAAACAAATAATGAGCAAGAATAATAAATATAACACAAAATAATGTATTCGTAAAATATGTTTAAGATTAGCAATAAACATTAAGAGAAATACATACAGGAAGAAACTCATACCAACTATAAAAGACCAGTATAAGAATAATTGTGACCAAGTTTGTCAAATCCTTAATTAAGCTACATAAAAACCAAAATAAGCTATACACCATAAAAGGTATATACTACACAATAAATACAAAGGAGACAGGTTATTGTAACTTACAAGAAAGCAAATGTTACGTCTATTTCAATCAGTGACGGAGCTAAGAATTTAAAATAAGGGGTTCAAATATTTAATTTTTTAAATTTTGGGGGCCCAATGCATCACTAATTTCTAAATAACCATGTCCTTA
>JAOSBM010000004.1:1216955-1228703 GCA_027568955.1 Erythroxylum tenue
AACCATGTCCATATATATATATATATATACGTATATATATATATATAAACATATATATATATATATACGTGTGTATATATATATATATATATATAATTATTTAATAATCTTGGAGTGGGGGGCCAGTACCTCACTAGGCCCTATCTACCTCCGTCCCTGATTTCAATCATATTTTCATTTTTTGCCGTTTTACGAAAATTTAATTACAGTTAAACCTTTTAAACCTTAAACCTTTTGTTTTACTGTTTAACTTTTGATCAGATTTTAAAATATTGCTTTTTAGTTATTACTAAAATTATAAATATTTATTAATTAAAATATTTCATTTAAGTTATTTTGACTTAATTCAAAATCTAATTAATTTAAATTTAATCCATTAAAAGTCAACTATCACTATGCACACAAGAGCTTGCCTACAAATGATATGTATCCAAAAATTTTTTCATTTTTGGTAGAGTTTTTAGAAATCTTTTTTTTTTTGGAAGAAAAGAAATTCACAAGGTTTATGAAATTCCCTTACAACCCAAGCAAAAGTTGGGAACAGTTATGTTCCCACATAATTGGTATCGATCCACAAAACAATCATGTTTCCAAAAACAAGTCCTGTTCTTGGCAGGAAATGTCCGACTCAGGCTCGATATGTGGTTACCTAATTTTGTGAATTTCTCATCCCTCTTTTTTATTTATATTTCTCGATTGAATCTTGATAGTTCATATCATTTCCTTCCTGGAAATCCCTGATAAGCGATTATCAAATCCTACGTAAGCGGAAGCCAAGCGAGTTCTTATGCTCATGCTCACCAGTAACCATGGAAGTCGCCTGGAAGTTGGAAACAGAGACAAGATAGGAATACAGGCACTATAGTCTCTCCTCGGCGGCTACTAAAACCTCCTGGAAACATGAGCCAGTGTGTTCCAAGTTGGGGTCTTGATGATACAACTGTTCCTAACAAGCTTTCTCTTCGGTCTCACTCCAACAACTCCACAGCAATAGACGTACCCATGTATGAATCATTCTCTACCTCAATCTGTATGAACTGAGTGATGAGTTTTAGCTGAGTTTAAGGTGGTTTGTTTTCGATGCAGGTTAGATTACGAAGTAGCAGAATTAACCTGGGAAAATGGTCAACTTGCCATGCACGGTCTTGGTCCACCTCGCGTGGCTGCCAAACCCATTCCCTCATGTACTACTTCTCCATCAAAATACGCTTGGGACAAGCCACGAGCCAGTGGCACACTCGAGTCCATAGTCAACCAAGCCACCACTCGCTTACCAGAGCACAAGCCAACTCTTGTTAACTCGGGGCAGGATGATTTAGTCCCATGGATTGAGCGCAACAACCACAACCGAAAGTCAGCTGCTGTCTCCACGACCATGACGAAGGACGCTCTAGTCCCTTGCTCGAACCGGACCGAGGTGGGGTGCTCCACACGCGTGGGGTCTTGTAGTGCGCCGACCGCAACGGGGGACGAGGAGGGGTTTCTCCGAGGAAAACGAGGGAGGGCGGTGCGTCTAGCGGTTGCGCCGCCGGAGTGGAGCAGCAGAGACCAGAGTGTGAGTGGAAGTGCCAACACATTTGGGATGGATAGCCAGCATGTGACTTTGGACACGTCCGAGAAGGAGTTAGGTGGTGGGTTTACTTCCACTTCAATGGGGTCTCAGGAAAATACAAAGACAGTTGCTACTGCCGATGAGAATGACTCAGTCTGTCACAGTAAACCACAGGTAACTAAATACGATCGTGTCCATTATGTTCTTAATCATGATTTGCAGATTTTAGTTATAATATGTTAAGCCTGGCTTGTTCTGATTGTCCTGATTCACTGCAGAGAGTAACAGGTGACGAGGAAGAGAAGATAGGGAAAGGGAAGTCCACAGTTTCGACTAAGAGAAGTAGGGCTGCTGCTATTCATAACCAATCTGAACGTGTATGCCTCTTTCTCTGTCTCTTAACTTGCATTTTCTGGGTGAAGAAGTTATGTTCTTCAAGGTTCTGATTCTGATGAAGATGATATTTTATGTAAAAGATGTGATGCTTCAATGATTAGACTGGACCACTTGGTTTTGTGTAGTGACTGAGAACTAGTTTTATCTTTAAACACGATTCCATTAATTAGAATATGTATTATAACAGAAGAAATGGCTGCAAATGTACTTTATTTTTCATTTGTAACAATTTCCCAATTCATCTTCATTGCCCAGAAAAGGAGGGATAAGATAAACCAGAGGATGAAAACACTTCAGAAACTGGTTCCAAATTCCAGCAAGGTACAAAGTTAAACCTAACTCCTATCTTGTTCTTCATATCAAATAGTTACTGTATCTTTATTATCATTAGGGTTTGTTAGATCTGTGAAGGGTTACGATTTCAGCACCAACCTTTGTTCTTGACTTTGAACCATTTTTGTGGAACCAATTAAGACTTAAGAGAGATGTAATAAAAGTGATGGGACTCGTGTGTCGGCCTCATTCAAGCTTATGGTTATCTTCTCTTCTGGGGTAGGGTCAAACAAGTTGATCACCGTAAAGTTGCTTCAACTTGTTGAATAGTAGATAATAATCTTTATGTCAATTTGGTTAGATTCTGATGAGGTAAGTCTGGTGTTATCTGAGATGAAACTGTTATAATTAACATTGCAGAAGCGGGTATAGCGCGTAGGAATTCAATGCTGTGACCCACATGTAGAAAGATAAATCGTAGCCCAGCTTTAACTAAAAGGTAGTAAGTTAATGACTTGAGAATTAAATGTGCAGAAGACACAGAGAGGATAATAACATGATAGAGACTGATGTGGTCCAAGGCTCTTCTGTGTTCAAACGGCTATTAGTATATTGGGACTGACCCAGTTTTCCGAGTCCATAAAACCCTATTGGATATGGGGACAAGTTGCAGAAGATTGCTCACTTTTCTTTGTTTTTTTGACAGCAATTCTCTACCACATATTCCTGTATATGTAGCCCCTGATGCTGCTTTTTTGCTATGAACTTATCATCTTCTATTGGTTCTATCTACATTTACTGTTTACAATTCGTAATGATTGGCAAGTACTGAAAACTTTCCTCTCAGGATTGTGGGGTCAGAGTTGAGAAAACATATCCACCACCATTGAGAGTGGAAAGTTTAAGCAGTATTAAACAATTATTGGGTATCTGCAAGAAACAGTTGAAACCCGTTTGGTTGATGATTTGTTGTTTTATTGAATTTAATTTCATTACAGACGGATAAAGCTTCGATACTAGATGAAGTTATAGACTATTTAAAACAATTGCAAGCTCAAGTTCAGATGATGAGCAGAATGAACATGCAGCCTATGATGTTGCCAGTGGCTATGCAACAACAATTACAAATGCCGATGATGACTCCGATGAGCTTAGGTATGGGTATGGGAATGGGAATGGGACTTGTGGACATGAACACGATTCCTCGTCCCAACATTCCTGGAATGTCTCATGTTCTTCACCCAACAGCTTTCATGCCTTTAACTTCCTGGGACAGTTCCGCTGATCGCTTGCAAGCTGCTGCTGCTGCTGCTGCTTCTACATCAGTAATGGCTGATCCATTGTCCACATTCATCGCATGCCAATCACAGGTAGCTTTTCTCTGCAACAAATATTGATTCCGTATATGTATATCTATTAGGACATGGATATGGAGCTAACTGATAAAAAATAAAAAATTGCAGCCAATGACCATGGATGCCTATAGTAGATTAGCTGCAATGTACCAACAGCTTCAACAGCAACAGCAACCTCCTGCTCCCAATTTCAAGAGCTAAATATGGTCTTATGACTCTTCATCTAATGGTGTTGTTCATCCAAAAAAGATGGTCGCAGCAAATCAAATCCAATTCTGCAAAACCCTTTTCCTGAGATTACATATTTGTTCAAACAATGACATATATACTTCGTTTAAATGTACTTCTATTAGCGGCATTGCATAGATCCTTAGGAGTGATCAAGATTTCTTTTTTTTTTTCTTTAAAGTATTTTGCAGTCATTTTGCCATAATATCTGATAATGCGTATGCTTGAGTATAAATAAATGAGGGGTGGAAATATAACAGTTAATATTACTCTCATCCACCTATTTGATAATCACCAATCAATCATTTCGATAGTGTGAAGACATTGATGTTCCAGGAGACATGTAACGCGCAATGTTTACCAAAAGATGAACATCGAAATGGTTGGAGTCTGGCTTGTCAACTTGGATTAACGATGAGCCACACGTTTGTATCCTCAAGAAAAGATCAAATAAGTACGTTCATGCATCGACCAAGAACTGAGACAGCAGAGAAACAGACCCGAGAGTTAATAAAATTTGTAATAACAGAAGAATCTTAGTTCGATCATATCTGCTGCGACTTGATGATGACTAGACCGAACAAAAGCTGACAGCAAATGCTTGACTTTCTAGCTTATATAAAAGCTTGAACGTACGTTTGGATTCCAAAAGAGATACTCAATGAGCTGGTTAGAACAACTTGGAATAGATATATATATTGCCTTTGGAATAAAGATGAGAGAGTACCCAATTGTTCATTAGACCTTAGTTTGCCATCTTCAATCTACTTGTTTGATGAAAGAATATTTAAAAAGCATCTGATTTTGTTTTCTGATATGGCGATTCTCACATTCTTTTGATATTGTATCAATCCAGTGCAGTTTCGTAACACTTTTCGCAACCCTTTCGATTGCACTGCATAAAGTGAAGATTGAAAGAAGATAAATGAATATCTTTTTATCTTTACAATTTCTTAAATTTTTTCAAAAATCTTAAAAACATAAATGATGATAATAAGGGGCGATTTGATTGTAATTCTGTTTTTTGTTTTAGTTTGCAGTTTTCACTTTTCGTTTTTAGTTTTTTGTTTATATTTTTCTTTTAAATACAAACAAAATTTTGTTTCGTTGTTAACGTTAATATAGTTATATTTTTATCACTGATAATAATTACATATAAGATAAAACTTAAAGATAAATTATTTTTAATTAAATAAAATTTTTAAATAGCTTATATAATATTTATTAACAAATTATTGATAAAATAAATAATTTATAAATTAATATTTATTTGAAACATATTTTAATTATTAATTCAATTTTTATTTGAATATTTATATATTTTAAATTTAATTATATTTATTAATAATTATTAAAAATTAATTACATATAATTTAATTATAAAAATTAAATTAAATTATTCATAATTTTTATTCATAATTAAATAATATATATTTAAATGACAGTAAATTAGATTATAAAAAAACAGTAAACAAAAACTACTTTTGATGGCTTTCATAAATTTTAAAAACGGTAAGAAACTAAACCCAAAATCAAAAACTAAAAAAATCAAACAAACCGATTTTTGGAAATAAAAACTAAAAACTAAAATAGAAACAAACAAAAAATAACAAAAAATAGTCCAAAACAATGAAAAATGATAAATTTTGACTCAAATCAGTAATTCTTACTATATTATATGTCTCGTAATTCAACAATAATAAAATAATATGGTCTATTAAAATTATTTTTCTTCCCAGAAAAAGATTTAAGTTAATTTGAATTTTTAGCAATCTAATTGAATAATAAATTCAAGGTCCAATTAATTTAGAATTTATAAAATTGTCTTGAATTAAATATTTAAAATCTATCATTTTGAATTAATTATTTAATATTTGTCAAATTAAAATTTTAATGATATGTTCGAATTCTATTTATATTTGAAGTATCTTTTTATATCATAAAAAATTATAATTATAATCTAAATTCTGAACACATGAAATTGTATATTACTAAATATTATTGTGGTCGTTGACGATAACAAAACCAGTTAGTGAGCTTTCTTTGGGACCAGACATTGGAACTTGTCGAGTAATCTCCACATGTATGAAGATGGTCCTTGAAGGTACCATCAAGTCTTAGAATCTCGTATGTGCAAGGTGGTGGATGCCTACCCACGAGCGCTGTGGTGGAGCGGCCGGAGTTCCTCTGTCTTTAACCAAAGTTTTGAATTTGAGTCTTAAAAATAGAGTCACTTTAAAAACTTATGAGGGAGAACTTTATCATCTAAATGAGTCCTATTCGGCTCGAATGCAATACAGATTAGTCAATTGTCACTATAATGCCAAATATCAGATGATTTAACCAAAAAAAAAAAAAAGAGGTGGTGGATGCCTCAGGACCATATATACACACACTTTCTGCACTTGTCAAGACTCAAGAAGGTCAATATCTTTAGTTAATGTTCTCAGTATCATTCTTCAATCTCATCCATATCCTATTTGCTTGGATCAAATGCAACATAGGCCAAATCGAAACTTCATGCGTTTCGCCGAAGATTTTTTAGGGATCAAAGCCTTAGGCAATAGCTTTTTGAGTTATAAGATTAAGTCTCTTTGGATAGACTTTTGAGATGTTAATAAGTACTTTTTTTAATTATAAAAGTCTTTTAAAAGAAAAATAGGTATTTGATTATAAAAGAAAAAGATATTTCTTTAATAAATATGGTGTTTTTGGTAGTTTAATACAGTTTTTTAAAAAACTCAAATTAATGAACCTATTTTTTAGTCCCTTTTGTCGTTATATTTCATACATAATTTTCACAATACCTATAAACTCATCTTCACGTTTATCTTGCAAACTCATCTTTTGTATTATAATAAAATGCATAACTTATTATGTATTTAACTATTTACTCAACTTAAATATTTATTTTGAATTTTATATAATATTTGACTTTTTTATATGTTTTAATATTTATTTTTTATATTATTTTTACTTATGTTATAATACATGTAAAAAGTTTTGTTAGATATATTTTTATTTATGTTTCATATGGTTTAAAATTATATAATAATTAATATATCGTGCTTTGCATATTGTTTAATATCTTTTAAATAATATTTATATACATAAATAATTTTTATTACAAGATAAAATAAAGCTAAAATTAAAGTGCTTTTTATTTTTATGTTGTTAAATAGTTTACTGTATGAAGCTCTTTCAAAAAAGTTCTTTTTTAAATGACAGTGAGACAGTCAATCAACTTCTTAGAAAAGTTATTATCAGAAAAACTCTATTATTATAAACCTAACCAAACATACACTAATTGTTTAACATATTTGAAGTAAAAGAATCCTTTAATGTAATTTAAGATAAACTTAGTTTAAATTTAAATTAATTAAAAACATTATTCAAGTTTGAATATATAATTTTAAACTGAGTTTTGAGTTTAAAAATTTTGAATTTTGATCTAATAAATGGATCCGAACTTTTCGGGTTTGGACCCATTGAGCAACAGAAGTTGAAAAGGAGATTAAGCTAAATCAGTGCAGGCCGAACAGGAAAAGGGCTTAGGCCTTGGCACATGGCTCAACCAGTTTTCCTAACAGTTTTTTTCTTTTGTTCTCCAGGTTTTTCTGACAGAGTCTTCTAGGCTAGGAATGACAAAGAGTCGATCAGGATCGTCTATTTTTGGCATAGCAGCTATATTTCGACTCATCCTTTATTTTTTAAGGGTTTTAGAATTAGATATTGAACCCATTTTATATGATAGGAGTTGCCGGTGTATTAGGCGCTATTTTATTATGTGCTATTCATGGGACTACTGTAAAAAATACCTTATTTGAGGATGACGATGATGTAAATATATTCTCTGCGTTTAACCCAACTCAAGCTAAAGAAACGTATTCAATGATTGCCGCTAACCGTTTTTTGTCTCAGATCTTTGGGGTTGCTTTTTTTAATAAACATCGGTTACATTTCTTTATGTTATTTGTACCAGTAATTAGTTTATAGATTAGCACTTTTGAAATAGTCGGTTTGGCTTTGAACCTACGTGCCTATAACTTCGTTTCTCAAGAAAGTGTTAATGGATGGTCCAGATTCTCAGGACACAGTAGATTTGATCCCTAATTTTCTGTTTTCTATTGTCTTATAATATGATTTTTATTAATTAAAAATTAGCTAATATAATTTAATTATTCAATTTAATTTAATTTAATAATGAATTCAAAGAAATTGGAAATTTTCATATTTTTAAATTAAAATATCTCAAATATATATACTCTCAATTAAAAATGCATTGAAATATTTAATATTTTTATTTTATAAGTTAAATATTGTAATAAATAATAAATATTAGCTTTCATGAATTTTCAGTAGCGCATGTGGATGTGGACTGACTCTTCCACACTTCGAGGATTAAACACCATTGAAGAGGTTAAAATGGGAAGATGGTGGAGTTGAAGTTATAGATATCTTCTGACCGACGAGACATTGCCGATTGGTTGTTATCATGGGCCTTTGTACTGTTCTAAATCTCTGACTGTGGACCGCAAACCTATCTAGTCCAAGTATCTTTTTTGTTGGTGGACCCCTAAATCTCCACTCTGAGGCCCAGTTGGCCCTATATAAGTTTTCCCACAGCAGAGAACACTATACATTTGCAATTTACACACTTCTTTTCAAAATTTTCAATTCAATACTCAAGTTTTTAAAATTTTCAATTCAGTAATTAACTTTTTAAAATTTTCAATTCAGTAATTAAATTTAAAAGTTTTTAACATATAAAATAAAAGCAAAAAAAGTCAATGTATCGAGTACACGAGACTTTTCACTTTGTGGGAATCTGGAGAGGGTCATAATGTACGCAATATTTCCTTTGTATTTTTATATAGTTCCTTCTATCCAAAATAAAAGTTGTTTTAGAAGGATGCACACTTATTAGAAAAGTTAATGAAATGTTTGATATACCCTTATTAATTGCATGTTAAAGTGCCTTGAAAATATAATTTGTGTAATTAGGATGTGGGAGAAATTAAAGGGTAATTTTGGAAGTAAAATTATAATCATGCATAAAAAGTCACGAACGACACTTATTTTAAATAATTAAAATCTCTCTAAAAACGACTTTTATTTTTAATAGGAAAGAATAAAAGCTATTTTCATAACTTGAACCAATAATTTTATGGTAACAAAAGAACAATTTTAATAATTACTTCAAGATCCTCTTTATAAATAATATCGTTACATATATATATAATAAAATAATGTTTTTATTTTGATAAATAATTAGTTTCAAACAAAAAAAAAATTGATGGAATTACTACGTGACGGGCAGAGGTGAAACGAGCCAAAGATATGGCAGGCATAGCTGTGCAGGTTGCAGAACCCTGGATTTGGTGAATGTGATGAGGGCAAGTCAAATGCACGTGTGATTCGGAAGAGTGTATGTATCTTCTTCGTCTTCCACTGCACAAATCTCCATACCAAGTAGTCTTTAAATGCCGCCAAGCTTTGTGGGTCCAAGAACCCCAATCCTAACACCTACCAAGCTATGAACATTTTGCTGAATTTAATGCCCATTCCTACCCCTTGCAAGCCCAGTGTCGGCGAGATTGTGAGGAGACAAGCTCAGAGATTTTTGGGTTTATTTATTAGTAACACTGAACCAAAGCTTAGCTGTTACATTGTACAATGAGGAGGCAGTCGAATCTTACAGTCTGATACTAATCTTAGCTTCCTCACACCTTCCAAATGCCCAAACCCATTGTGGGCTCCTGTTATTTTATCTCCATATAAACAGCTATGGACTATGGAGTGTTAAAAAAGATGAATATTGAAAGTGAAACTTTAGATTGGTGCTTGTCGTTTTCTGAGTCTTTCAGGGTTTATAAATCCTCCTAAAACCTCCATTATCATTTCCTACCAATAAATCGTTTTCAGGAGCTTCATTTTCCACCGGAAAAATGGCAACATCTTCTCTTGCAATCTCCCCAAGAAAGCTCCGATCAGATCTGTACTCCTACTCCTACCAGAATGACTCCAACACCCCACTTGTCATCTCTGTGTTCGCTTCCCTCATTGAGCGAACCATGGCTCGGAACCTGAGGATTGTGAAGAACTGTTCTTGGGCATTACCCAAGGACCTGAGGGCTCGTGTCTTCGATTGCCACGAAGCTCCGGACATGACAATTCAATCGTACCTTGAGAGAATCTTTCGATACACACGTGCTGGTCCCTCCGTTTATGTTGTTGCTTACGTTTATATAGATCGTTTCTGTCAGTCCAATCCAGGGTTTCGTATCAGCGCAAGAAATGTTCACAGGCTTCTCATCACAACGATCATGGTAGCTTCTAAATATGTTGAAGACATGTAAGTTAGATTCCCTCTTCTTTTCTCCAATCTTTGCTTTTTTCTTGGTCTTGTAGACTCCACGACTGATGCCAATTCCTAATTCTTTCTTGAAACAGGAACTATAGAAACTCTTACTTTGCTCGAGTCGGGGGCCTGACGACACATGAACTGAACAAGTTGGAACTTGAATTCTTGTTCTTGATGGGCTTCAAGTTGCATGTCAATGTCAGTGTTTTCGAGAGTTACTGTTGCCATCTAGAGAGGGAAGTGAGCATCGGAGGAGGGTATCAGATAGAGAGGACTCTGAGATGTGCAGAAGAGATCAAATCAAGACAAAACGAAGAGAAAACATACAATCATATTGCTCGAATCATGTTATAGAATAAGATATGTTCATGCTATGGAATTTTCATCTGGCAATTTTTCGTGCCAGTTTGTGTAGGGGTAAATTCTTGTGTACAGATTCATGTATGAACATAATTTACATGGTTTCTTATGGATTTTAGCTTCTTGAGAAGGGAAAATATTAGTATCTGTTTCTTTTTATCAGTATTGAAGCTTCATCAGAAATCAAAATTCATGTTAATTTCATATATTTTGTTTTTCTCAAAAGAATGATTCTGAACACAATCCCTTGACCTAAGGGGCTTGATTGAGGAACAATTTGATTCTGTACTCGTCCATTACAGGTAAGAAACACAATTCAGGTTTTCACCCTGATCTGCAATTGTGTTCGTTTCAGGAATTCAACCACGAAGGAGGTAGATATGGCAATGTTATATGCTATATCTATCAAATTTTAAGTGTTTAAAGCACAAAAATGTCAGTTAAATGACCACTAATGCGACAGGAACCCTGTGAGAATCAGGGTTAGGTTGGATTCCAGCCTTAAGTTGAATAATTTTGTCGAGTTTGAGTTCGATTCCAATCAAACTTGTTCGAATTTGAGCTCGATCAAGTTACTTATTCGGTTTGTCGGGCCAGACATGGCTCTTTCCGGCCTAAACTCTGACTTGAAACTTCAGAAGAGGCAGAGGAGGAACCTCCAAAAGAAGCAGAGAAAAGATTGCTAAAAGTAGAATTCAATAAGCTTTATCTTTCCAACCTAAACACAATTAAAACTCCAGAAAAAGCAGAGGAAGAACCTCCAAAAGAAGTAGGTAAAAAACTTCCAAAAATAGAAGACAATAAGCTTTATTTCCATCTAAACACTATCATGTACCGCTAATTTCAAATTTAAACTCAATTAAATTAAATTTAGATTATTAATTTCAAATTAATTTGAATTAGACTTAGCCTTTGTTTGGTTGGGGTTATACCAGTAGAGTTTTTGTGAATAGAGCTTTTTTCTGTAGATCTTTTCTGAGAAGAATATTTCTAAGAAGCCAGTTGACTGCTTAGTTATCATTTAAAAAAGAGTTTTTTTGAAAGATCTTCGTACAGTAGACTGTTTGACAACATAAAAATAAAAATTACTTTTAATTTTAACTATATTTTAGTTTGTAATATAAATTATTTATGCATATAAATATTATTTAAAGTATATTAAACAATATGCAAAGCAAAATATATTAATTATTATATAATTTTAAACCATATGAAACATA
>JAOSBM010000004.1:1230210-1242406 GCA_027568955.1 Erythroxylum tenue
TATTATATAATTTTAAACCATATGAAACATAAATGAAAATATATCTAACCAAATCTTTTATATAGATTATAAAATAAGTAAACTAATATCGAAAATAAATATTAAAACATATTTAAAAGCCAAATAATATTATATAAATCTTAAAAAATATCCAAATTGAGTAAATAATTAAATACATAATAAACGGAAATATGAGTTTGTGGATATTGTGGGAATTATATGTAAAACATAAAGACAAAAGGGATTAAAAAATATGCTCATTAATTGATCTGAAAAATTTATTTGAAAAATAACTTTTTAAAGAAGCTCTAAATTTGAGCTTCTTAAAAAGTTGTATTTTGATTGTCAAAAAAGTCATATCTATTAAAGAAATGTTTTTTTATTTTACAGCTAAATACTCGTTAAAAAACGACTTTTGTGGTGAAAAAATTGCTTATTAATCTTTCAAAAGTCTATCTAAACAAACACTTAGTTAATTTGCATCCTTAGATGGTCTAAAAATACCATTTTGTCACATATAATAAAATAAGATTCAAGTTTGAACATTGCTTACGTAAGTCTATTGAAAAGTAGTATCTCTATTTGTTAAAAATAAGAGTACTTGTTATTGAACCTCTCCAAAATTATGTTGTTATTGTTGAGATATAAAGAGTAGGAGTTGTTGTATGTTAGAGAAAAAGAGGAAAGTAAACTAACATATAAGTCTAGTGGACTACTCCACCTATTACCAATTAATTTTAGGATGAAAGCTCATTTAAACTTATATGTGATCTAATTTTTCTTCTCGTGTGAGCCCATAAACTCATTGTAAATTCCATCAGTTATTGCTATAAGTTTGAAGATTGGTGGAAGAAAATGAAACCAGTAGATAAGTGGCTGTATCCAACAATTAGAACTTTGCTTTTCAGTCTGATTAAGCGATGAAGGATTAATTAAACAAGTTTGAATCGATGAGGGCTGACCCACATGGTAAATTTGACCTCATTTTGATTCTTTGACATGATTTGTCAATAAATAAATAACAATAGTCCGTACGTGGACAAGCTCTGAAGGCTTTAGATTAAACTAAATCACAGTGCATTACCAACAGAAGACAAAGCTGACGGAGGAAACAGGAAGGAAGCTGTTGAAGTGACAAAAGACAAAAGTTGATTAAAGAAGCATCTAATACTAGTCATCTTCTTGGCTTTTTCAAAAGAACCTACGCTCTAGCAAGTGTGTATGTCTAACTCTAGTTGACGATCATGATGTACGGATTAATTAGCAAAGGACTTGAAAAAGGTGAAAGGGATTGACATTGGACACTAAAGTTCGAAGGCAATAATGATATCGCCACGGCGCTCCTTGTAATAGTCCACAGCTTTTGGATCGGTTTCTTCCGCAAGAACTATAACAGTTGCTCAGTTAGCCTGTGGGTACGTAGATGGTAACGTCAGTATTACAGTATTTATTCAGAATTAGAAAGGGGAATCGCCTCTCACTGCAGAACACTGGGGTGTGTTCATTGGCCTCCAATTGGCATGAAACCTGGGGTTTTACCATGTATTAGTTGAAGTCGATTCGTTCGAAGTTATTAATATTTTCCTTACTTTTCACAGACTTATACCTGACGGGATTTTTTTGATTACAGGTATCCGCGATTTACTGCAACGTGACTAAAAAGTTCACCTGTCACATGTCTTTCGGGAGGCCAACTAGTGTGCTGACAGATTGGTGACTTTTGCACGCGTTCTACGACCGGGCTTGCACATTCTCCCCGACCCTCCAGAGTTCCTCCAGGAGCTGCTATATCGAGATGCGAACGGCGTGACGTATCCCCCCAACAACGTTAGTTTTTGTTTTCTCGTCCTTGTGGGTGTATAGGTGGTGACGCTAGTATAGTAGTGTTCGCCCAAAATTAGAAAAGGTCTATTGCACACGTAATTCACTGGTGTCTGAGTTACGAAGCATGGTAGGATGTTACGGTCTAATTGTCTTATATCAGTAATAAAAGAGACTGATGTAGAGTTTATAAGCTTATCGACTTTTTTACCCTTTTAAGCTAACTTTTAAGGTTAATTCTCCTATAAGACTTTCATTTAATACTCACTAAAAGGCATTTAAGTTAAATTAAATATTTTGAATAAATAATTAAACAAAATAAGAATTTAAAATTAAATAATAAATTTAATTCAATAAATATTTATAAATTTAATATATTTTCACTAATATTTATAAATTTAACATTTTTTATCTCAAATCATTAAAAAAACAAAATTTTAAAAACTACATTGACCCGCAAAACGACACTAAAGTTGGTGGCAAGAATGATATTGTAGTAGTCATCATTTAATATTCAATAAATAATATTTCGGATAAGTTATTTAAAATTAAATAATTAATTTAATTCAATTAATATTTATAAGTTTAATATATTTTTACTAATATCTACAAATTTAACATATTTTCACTTTGAAGAGCAATTTTTCAAACCCAAATTGACCCATAAAACGACAAAAGAGAGTCGTACTGAACTAACACTAAAAAAAATACAAAAGAGGTTTGGAATTGGTACGAAACGACAAAGTAGATGATTATACAAGTGGGGTATCGTCTTCGTTGCTTTTGGTGTGACCACTTGCTATGTGAAGAAGCATATTTTCCAACCTTCTCTTCTTTTTTCACTTAATATAATGTCCATACAGCTAAGACTGTCCCCTATCAACCTGCTTAGATTACTATAACAAAAACCTCTAATGATTTGGCTGATGGAGCCTTGAGTTATAATTGTCTCCATTTGTATATCTTCTAAGCAGTTTCATATGCTCAGAACCTTTTTCTGTCTCCTTTAATGGCAACCATTTTGAAGCAGCTGTATCCTTTACCAGATTTCAAAAGAACCAAACTCAAAACTCTTACATGATTTAGCATTTGTTCGGTTGAGTTTATATTAGTAGAGATTTTTTTTGGATTTTTAGTCTGAGAAAAACTTTTCTAAGAAATTAGTTGACTGTTTGGTTGTCATTTAAAAAAATTAAAGTTGACTAAGTACTTATTTGGATGAATTTTTGGGAGGTTAATAAACAATTTTTTCAACCACAAAAGTCTTTAAAAAAATGAGTGTTTAGCTATAAAATAAAAATATTTATTTAATAGATATAAATTTTTTGGCAGCCAAAATATAGTTTTTTAAGAAACTCAAATTTGGAGCTTCTCAAAAAAGCAATTTTTAGGTTTTTTTTTCAGATTAATTAATGAGTCTATTTTTAGTTTCTTTTGCCCTTATATTTTACACATAATTCTCACAATACCCACAAACTCATCTTTACGTTTATTATGTATTTAACTATTTACTCAACTTGAATATTTATTTTGAGATTTATATAATATTATTTAGCTTTTTTATATGTTTTATTATTTATTTTCGATATAATCTATATAAATTTGGTTAGATATATTTTCATTTACGTTTCATATAGTTTAAAATTATATAATAATTAATATATTATGCTTTGCATATTGTTTAATATACTTTAAATAATATTTATGTGCATAAATAATTTTTATTACAAGTATTTTTTATTTCTATATTGCCAAACAGTCTATTATATGAAACTCTTTCAAAAAAGCTCAGTTTTAAATGATAGCTAAATAATCAACTAATTTCTTAGAAAAATTCTTTTCAGAAAAGATCATTAGGAAAAAGCTATACTGACAATAATTCTACTAATATAAGCTCAACCAAACAGACACTTAATCCGTTACTATTTTTGGTCAATCCAATCGGAGTTAACTAGCCTAACTAAATCTGTTCATACTCCTCATCACCTAAATGGGTGATTTGTTCTTAATTAGAGGTTTAATTTAGGTGGGAATTTCACAATGAGAAATTGGGCCTAATTTGTCCATCGACAACAAAAGAAAAACAAGGTGAGAACTGAACAAGTCACTCGGTCCATTGGAGTTTAGCCTTTTGCTTGTAGTGGTTACTGAACAAGCCACTCGGTCCATTGGAGTTTTGCGTTTTGCTTGGAGTAGGTAAGCCTTTTATAGGTTTGTGGATGGGCTTGTACCTGAGCTAGGTTCATTTTTAAATTTATTATACTATAGAAGTCTGTAATATTACTTTTATCTTTATTTCTTAAATTTATTATCCTATGCACCATCTGGTAATTTGTGTCCATATACATAACAGTCTTTAACAAGATTGATTAATGGTCTTGAGTGGATAGTATCTGAGGAAAAAGGTTAATGAAATGGAAGTTAGCGAAGGTCATTAACCAATACCAACTAATCATCCACATGATCAGCTGTAAATTCTAACACTATCAATCATCTACTTTCTCCAAGCTCATGCCACTACTTCAGTTCCAATGTCACAGGAACTCCGATCGCTGGTTCTGGTTCATCAACAGTAGCTACGTGGTACGGAAGTGCCACAGGTTGTGGAACAACGGGTAATTGAGAGAGAAATCGTAAGATACAGAAACACTCTAGTTAATACTGAGCGTTTAAGCTTCAGGACAACTATATAATAACCAGAATCTGATTCATCTGTCATGACAGGCGGAGCTTGCGGCTGTGGAGGAAGTCCAGGCTCCTTTGTACTTAAAAAGGAGAGGGATGTGGAGCTTGTTACCAGGTGTGGAGCACTACATAATATATGATAAACACCTTTAACTAATCAAATTCAGCTCTGATAATTCAGTACGTTTATGTCTATTTGTAGGTAAGATGTAGGTATATCATAAACACCTTTAACTAATCAAATTAAGTTCTGATAAGTCAGTACGTTTATGTCTATTTGTAGGTGAGCTGTAGGACACACCCTGCGTGCTCGGGCTATCCGGTGTTTGTGGTGATCGCAGACGAGTGTCATGGTTGTCCTGAGGCCGTTCATTTTGACCTGAGCGGAGCTGCTTTCGGTGCCTTGGCTAAACCTAGACAAGCTAATGCAGGAACACAAATAAACCCCATAGTATACAGGAAAGTTGGTAAGGGGTTCTTTTGGATTAAGTGAAGTCACGGGTTCAAACATGCTCTCATATGCAGCTGTTTAAAACTTAGGGTTAGAGCTTTATCTCCCTCAAGGGACCTCCCCGACTCGACTGAAAATTAGTCTGAGTGTGAATAACTTAAAAGTGTCTTCCAATAATTGAGACCCTCCTAAAACACCTCGTAAGTAACAAAAAAAAAATACAGGAACACAATAGAACTCAAATTTTCTTTATTCTAATTTCATCCTGATTTATAATACAGATCTATACTTATTATAATATATGAACAAAATGGAACTCAAATTTATGAATTATCTTAATATCAAAAAATTCAAACAAATCAAAATTTTATTTTAATTGATAATTAATTTTAACGGACTATAACTAGCAAGATTTCAACTGAGTATTGTTGATGATGATGATATATTTTAACGAACTATAACATTTTGCTAGCGTTAAATTACGAACTTTATAACATTTCACATTGCGATACGTAATATTAAGTAAATTTTCAAAAGAGGAGATATTTTTTAAAAAAAAATTGTATGGTGGAACTGGAGTGGTAGGTAATTAAATTAAACCTTCTACTGTTTAACTAACCTATGGTTTAGTGAACGCTCCTAATCACACATGTCAGTCCATTTTACTGTAAATTGGAATCCATAAATGTTGACTGGAAGACCTCAAGGTCTTTTACTAAGCAAGTGAAGTGAGCTCTTTACTTATCACTATCATCACTACTTAAGTGACAAGTTGGATTTATGGATGCTTTGAATGGAAGCAAAATAATGATAAATTGATTGGTTACAGACTAATTTAATTGCACTCATTGAAGCAACGCCTTTGCTTAGCCAAGAGTTTACTGACTAATCAAATAGTTAGTCCAACTCCATTGCTCATATATGTATTTTCTCTGAGATATTATAATAAATTTATAGAAACTGTTATTAATTAATTTATAATTCCGATATCGGTTTAATTTTTAACCCGAATCCTCGTAATAAATCCAATCGGGACAGATAATGAATTACTCGTTGAATTCGGATTAAGAACAATTGAACCTATAGTTTGTGATGATAATAACATTATTAAGTAGGTGTGTTTAAAAAAAAGGGAGTTGAGAGGGCAATTAGCGATGGAGATTTGTGTGGGGTAACCAGAAAGGTAATTAACCAAATTGCCTGAAAATTAACGTCTAACTATTCTAATTAGCAAGTAATTAAATCTGTTTTTTTTTCTCAATAACAAGGATTGATAAGCTGAAATCTAGATTATGTGTTTGTTCAAATTCCTATTTGAAATCCCAACCACCTCATTTTGAGCAACAAAAATTGGAATTAGATGTAAAGTATAAACATATACACTTACCGAAATAGCTCAAAACTAGGGGTGGTTCGACCTTTTGTCGTATAAAAGTAAGAAACACAAACTTTAAACCGATGTTTTAAAAATCAGACCGAAAATTAAACAAATAAGACAAGATGTTTAAGGTTTGAAAGGTTCAACCGATATTAGAGCGTCATAGGATAAAATTAAAGAAGTTAAAATATAATTAAAAGATATTGTCCTTATTTATGAATGAATTTGAAGTTTAATTATAAAATATTTTAATTTATAAGAAATTATTAATTTACAAAAAAATGATCAATTAATTACTAAACTAAACGATTTTTAACAACAAAAGTTATTAAAGTAAATCAAACAAAAAAATTAAAAATTGAATTGAAACGTTGAAAGATTCAAAATTTTATGATTAAACCGATCAAATCAATTGAATTTTTTAATTATTGCTTTAAACAAAAAAGAGCTTATGAAATGAGATTGGTGACTTTATTTGAAGCAAGAGCCTGGTTTAATTGAAGGAAAATAACCTATAAAATTATAAAAAAAAAACAAGTTCTTTAGATATAATGATTTAAAAAGGAGGTTATTTAGTAAATTTTAGACTTTTGAATCAAATTAGAAGTTCTCTTAAAACTAGTAAGTAATATAACATTTAGGGTTAATTGAATTTTCCTCCTTCGAATTAAGATTGGACTAAGTGAATAATTACAAACTTGTGTACAATTAATACATGTCATTAGCACTAATAATAATGTTGATCATATACACTAATACAAGTGTCCACGTTGAGAGAGTATCATTTCATGTCTCATATCACAACTTAAAAAACCAAAAGGTTGTTGTCTCAAGATTTACGAGGCTATCCTCTACAATGCACTTATCTACACTGATGATATTTTACCGTCCTCAAAGACTCATGAGAAACATGAGGCTCTTTTATAAAAATTATTGGATCTTACTCAACAGTATGACATTATGCTTTCAGCCTCAAAAAGCATTATTGACACTAAAGAAATTGAGTTTCTAGGTATACATTTCAAAGATGAATTCTACCAACCTGGTCCACATATTGTAAAAAAGTTGTTACATTTTTCTGATGAATATCTTACTTAACATTATGATATTATGCTTTCAGCTTCAGCCTCAAAAAATATCATTGACACTAAAAAAATTGAGTTTCTAGGTATGCATTTTAAAAATGAATTCTACCAGCCTAGTCCACATATTGTAAAAAAGCTGTTACATTTTCCTGATGAATATTTTACTATCAAACAAATGCAACAATTCCTTGAACATTGAGAACTACCATCATGTTTGGTACTTAGTTTCTATTATAAAAATATTGAGACTTTTTCTATATAAAAGATTTATTTCTTATTAACATAATTTAGCTTCTATCATTTCTCAAATCACTTATTTCACTAGACATAATAAAAATAATTATGTTTTTATGCCAATAGACATTAAATAAATATAAGAGATAAAACAAAATATAAAAACCCAAATGATTAAAAGAAAATGTGAATTATAATACAAAAATTTATATTTTGTTACTAATATAATATACAAAAAAATTACCATCATCTTTAATACTTAATTTTCTAAATTAGGTTTTTCTTTCATCTTTATAACAATATTATAAAAATTTAATTTCTTACCAATAACGTTAAATAAATTAAGTAAATAAAATGGATAAAATAAAATATAAAAAATCAATTTTTTAAAAGAAACCAATTTGAAGTTTAAGAAATTATTAAATTAAACTAATACTTAGAGCTCGATTTCTTAATAATGGTGGACAATTATATATATTAAGAAACCAATTTGAAGGTTAAGAAAACATACATTGGTAGTTGGTTTTAGATCGATAGTTGATTATGGACTAAGCTAATTAACTTCTTAAAGAGTGTCTATCTCTCGAAACAAGATCCTCTGTCCAATATTACTCTATTTTATTCTGTCTAATGGAATCTCAGTCATTTATTTTGCGGAACCCACACAAGATCCATGCGAGACCTACATAAATAAATGACTGAGATTTATTGGAAAAAATAAGACACCATAATATTGGACAGAGGATCTGAACTCCTCTCGAAACAAGATCCTCTGTCCAATATTGCTCTGTCTTATTCTATCTAATGGAATCTTAGCCATTTATTTTGCGGGACTCACACAAGATCCATGCGGGATCCACATAAATAAATGACTGAGATTTATTGGACACAATAAGACACCATAATATTGGACAGAGGATCTGGACTCCTATCTCTCAGTCTCTAAACTGAAATAAAGTAGTATAAGGCTTAGCTAAACATAGAGAAAGTGATGTAAAAATGAGAAATTAGGTGAAGCATGGTTCAAGGGAGGAAGAAGTAAACAAAGACAAAAGGAGAAGTTAATGATAATTATAGTTTTTCAGGATTGAGATTAAGCATAATATTTGTGTGGAAAAGCAGCTTGAACCAACCGACAGAGAAGGAGAAGCATAGGTTAGTTTTCTTGGCTTGGAATTGAAGGGATATGAATAGGTATGGCAGTTAGAACCACTTGCACCTCCTCTTCACTCACTCACTCACTAATGAAGTCTCTCAAATCTCAAAACTCTCACACTCATACTCACACTCACACATACATTCCAACATTAAACATTAAACAACAACACTACTTTTATTACGTACGGACCTCCGTTAGTTTGTTTGTTTTTGACCGGCGGCGGCGCCACCACCACAAAGTCGTAGAAAAATTCTCCAAACTCCTTACCCTCCTACCACTTGTCACCACACTTCATCCACTCTTTTAATTCACTCTTATCTCTCTCGTCCGCAAAAAATTAAAACACGACTGTATCTAAAAACTAGGAGTACTACTCCTCTATTCACCATACAACCTAACAACAACTTTCACTACAAGAAGAACCAAACTCCAACCCCACCTTTTATCACCTCCATTGTTCATTAACCTCTTTCATTGACGAGTAATTTGTATGGCTTTGATTGTGGATCAACTGTCGGAATTCAAGCACTTTTGTAAGATTTGCAAAAAAGGGTTTGGTTGTGGGAGAGCGTTAGGAGGGCACATGAGGGCTCATGGAATAGGTGATGAGAGTGGTCATATGGATGATGAAGACCCTGCCAGCGATTGGGAGGATAATAAGTTTGGAACCGACATGCCACCGAGCAACAAGCGCATGTATGCATTGAGAACGAACCCGAATAGGTTAAAGAGTTGTAGGGTTTGTGAGAATTGTGGCAAGGAGTTTCTGTCTTGGAAAACGTTTCTTGAGCATGGAAGATGCACCTCCGAGTATGTTGAATCGCCGGTATCGTCTCCGGGGTCTGACGGTGAAGATGAGACGACGAGGAGAGGTTGTGGTTGGTATAAAAGGAAAAGATCGTTTAGAGCAAAAGTTGGTAATTCTAACTCGAATTGCCCATCTGGCGAAGAAGAAGATCTCGCGAATTGTTTAATGATGTTGTCTAATGCAACTGTTGATCCATTAATGGCTCAAGCCGAGGAGTCATGTGCCTCGGCGAGTAAAGACGAGAAACGAAGACATTCAGTACTCAATCTTATGCCACCTTTGGCTTATAACGCACCAATGGACAAGGCCAAAGGTGTTGCTAAAGGATTGTTCGAATGTAAAGCTTGTAAGAAGGTTTTCAACTCACACCAAGCACTAGGTGGACATAGAGCTAGTCACAAGAAAGTTAAAGGGTGTTTCGCAGCTAGGCTCGAACAAGGATTGGAGGATAGTGTAGGTGATGAAGATGTAATTACAAATGAAGAGTTCTTCCCGACAAAACCTACATCAACTTTGCAGTTCGATCATGGTGGTTCCACTGGTCCTCCTAAGAAGAAATCGAAAGCTCACGAGTGCTCAATCTGCCACCGTGTGTTCTCTTCAGGACAAGCTTTAGGTGGCCATAAAAGGTGTCATTGGATCACCTCAAATTCACCTGATGTTTCATCTTTCCCTAAGTTTCATCAGTTTCAAGAACAAGTTCAACACAAGCCAAAAGTCATCACCAACCCCGAAACACTTGACCTTACGCTTGACCTCAACCTCCCCGCTCCGGCAGATAATCACACCGGAGTCCGGCGAGATAACCTCGCAAACCCTGCAAGCTTGCACGTGTCTACTGACATATACTTACAATCTTGGGCAAAAGAAAAGGAAGACAACAACCACCACCACCACCACCAACAGCCGCAAAATGAGCAGGACCACCAAGACGAAGATGAGAACAACAATAGCTCAATGCACAATGTGGATAATGAAGCCGACAGTAAGGTGAAGTTAGCGAAGCTTAGTGAACTAAAAGACATGAACGTGACCGGAAGTTCATCTCCATGGCTGCAGGTTGGGATTGGTTCAACTACTGGCACAGTAGCTGCTGACCCGTAATTATTAAATTTTTGTAAAACTCAACTCGAAGATCTTCTTCTCATTCTTTTTCTTCTTCTTGTGATTACCATCTTCACTTATTTATGTATTTAAGAATCTGTAATTACACATTTCAACATGCTTATATTCATAATTCAACACAAATTAAGAGCTTCTGCCATTGCTATCTCAAATTTTCTGAAGAGTATATGTTCCATTGCTAGAACATAACTAATATTTTACTTTTAGCCGCCAGTCAAAGTGAAGAATTTAAGACTAACACTCAGTGAAGTAGTAGGTTGAAGGGAAATTTTAATAATAATTTGCAAGTACATTGATTTGATTATAAGAAAGTCAATTAACAAGGGGACCGAATCTTCTGTCCATTTTCCTCTGTTCCTACTTTGTCTCATGAATTGCAGTCATCTCATCAATTTATGCAGGACTCACATAAATAAATTACTGAGATTCATAAAACAGGGTAGGGACAGACGAAAATTAACAGAAGATCCTGGTAGATTAACAAGGGAGAGTTGTGAGCAATTAGTTTAATTTCTAGTTCAAGTTTCAAGTTATGATAAAATTTAAATTTGATAATTATTCAAATTTAACTAATTATATTAAATTGGTTGAATTCAAATTGGTATAATCTAAAATCGATTAACGAAATTCAAATTACAACTTAAATTTCGGAAAAAAATACAAAAACTCGAGCTCTAATTTGAAAACAATTCCATCCTTATATAATCCCGAGTTTAGATTGAATTTATTATTTAATTAAAATTAAAAATTTACTTATATTATGCCCAAAATATATAAATCGTACTCATTAAGAACCACTAACACCATCATATCTCTATCATCATTACGAAGCTACAGCTTTTTATTATTCGTTTCTTAAGTAAAATTAAAATTTTTCCTTAATGGTAATTTCACTAAGTGTTAACCTACTGAGTCCAAGTTGACTTCGTGGCTCACATCACGGAGAGTGTAACAACTGTTAGGTGAGGAGGAGTTGTGTTAGCATGTTTCGCGGACCACGACGGTACTACCGCAAAAGTAGCCGTCCAGGCCATTGTTGGATGTGCATCAGTCCAGTTAACTATTAGTCTATTTCAAACCCGGAGATGTGCGAGCCACCGCATCACTCACAATGGACCAGCTCAAGGTTCGGTTTCAACAAAGCTCCACGTGTCAAGTCATCAAGCGTTGTACTTAATCCCAAACTCTCTTCACGCGAACTTGATGACCTGTCAGTACTTTGATACCTAAAGCTAAAAAACTTCACTTTTCAGTACTACTACTACCACCCATTACTGCTTACACTCTAGCTCTTTTATGCTGTGTTTGGTTACCGTCTTCGGACGCGAGGACGGATGACGAGGACGTAAAAGTTCTGTCCTCAGCGCGTTTGTTTACCGTCCTCATCAATTTTTGTTCCGTCCTCAGAGAACGAGGACAGAAATTTTTGTTCCACTGAAAACTGAGGTAC
>JAOSBM010000004.1:1250106-1260148 GCA_027568955.1 Erythroxylum tenue
TCTTTGTTCTGTCCACCGCAACCAAACATCTCACTGTCTCCAATTCTTGTTCTGTTCCGTTCTGTTCTGTTCCGTCCCGTTCCGTTCCTATCTACTGAAGACGCTAACCAAACGCAGCATTAAGAATGGGAGGGCCGCTTGATGGAAAAGGAACAAATCGCTTGCCATTGCTCGTGACTTCTCTCTGATTTTACACCATTGTTAAGCAAAATAGCAAACTATAGTTACTAAATTATTGATTAACGAAATTAATTTTTAATCAATTAAATATCACGTTAATACTATCACACTATTATTTGTTAAAGTATTCTATATTGACTAAATATGAAAATATTAAAAGGTTTATAAGTATTAAGAATCAACTATTCAAATAATTAGTTCTAGTCGTTTTAACAACGATTGACCTAAACTTAATTCTTGTTAATGGACTCTACCCTCTATTTATATTAAAAAATTTAATATGGTATCAGAGTAAGTTTGGTCCGGATTATTAATTTCTTGATTGTCCGTTTGGATGTCCAGTCTCAGCAGTCCGGTTCGATTACCACTATGTTTATTTCAAGTGACAATTGGATGTTTAGTCCTAGTTGTATTTGAGATGGAGTGTTAGAATATCTCATATTGACTAAACATGAAAATATTAAATGGTTTGTAAGTTGTAAGGGTCAACTATCCAAATGACTAGTTCTAGTCATTTTGGCAATAGTTGAGCCAAGCTCAATTCTTATTAATGGACTCTACACTCTACCCATATTAAAAATTCTAATATGGCATCAAAGTAGATTTGGTCCGGATTATTAATTTCTCGATTGTTCGTCTGGATATCCAGTCCCAGCGATCCGATCCGGTTACCACTATGTTTATTTCAAGTTACAATTGGATGTCCAGTCCCAATTGCAATTGAGAGAGTGTGTTAGAGTATCTCATATTGACTAAACATGAAAAATATTAAATAGTTTCTAGGTGGTAAGGGTCAACTATCTGTCATTTTGATAATAGTTAACCCAAGCTCAATTCTTATTAATGGGATCTACACTCTATCCATATTAAAATTTTTAATATTATTTATCACGTGTAATTAAACCAAGCCGACCAACCATTGCCATCCTAAGTTGGAGGTCGGTTACTTACTAGAAGTATACAAAAGGTGGAACCTTTCAGCTAACAAAAAGAAAAGAACGTGTAAACGTGGTTAGCCACATGGACCACTCTTGCTAGAACCAAATGGATGGCCCGAGTAAAGGACTGGGACTGGGACTGGGTCTATTAGCCCCTAACTAAACGGCATTTACTACTTATCCCATACAAACCTCCTTTATCAGAGGCTTGTTTACTTTCCCACTAAAGATCCAAGTTTAAAGGAACACACTTACCTTAAAAAAGGATTAACCCTTAATTCTAATTAACTCCCTTCATTATTATTAATTAGCTTAAGACGGGGTCCAGTGAGCTTCCTAAAGCTACCATCAGTGAATGTGACCGGCAACAGTGGTCACAGAATCTCCACGTCAGCTTTTTTTTGATGCAACATTACTGTTTCCCTAAGTGGTCATAACAGGTGGGACACGAATCTGACGTGTATCTCTGCCATTGGTCAACCTGCTGCTTACATGCCGGAGACTTTACAATAGCTTTATATTGTGGTTCGTCGTTACAACAAACCTCAGCAGTTTCCTTTCCTTGTCTCGTACTTACATGTACGCCACCGGTTTATCATGGGAACCTGTTTCCCTCTATACCCAAAATGTCCCTGTTTTTTTTCTAGAATATTATTTAAAATATCAATTAAATATTCAAAATTTTATCATAATATTAAAAAATTAAATAAATTTAAGATTTAAAATATAATTTAACCTTGTTTTTATTTTGTTTTTCATTTTTTCCTTAGACATTCTAGGAGTTGACAACAACGTTTGGACAACAAAGAGTAGCTGTTGTCCGAAATTTCCAAAATTAGGTGAAAATTTAAAAAAGGGTAGTTTGGGAAAATAACAGGAAAAGTATAGTTGGGAATAAATACAGAAACGGGCGAGCCTCGCGACTCGCATGTTACATGTCGATCTTTCTCCCTTCATGGATACGCTTTAATTAAGTTTTTATTTATTGTTTAATACGCCGTTTTAAAAGGAAATTCAATGACTTTTTTAGAACATTAGTTTTTAGTTTTTATTGTGTTTAAGACTGGCATTTTTTGATTTATTTTTTCTTTTTGTTTTTGGTTTTTTAAGCTTCGTATATAATGATCTCATGGTGGAGCTACGACTCTATGTCACCTACTCTTTAGTTTCTTTTCCACTCTCAAAGTTCGTATCTTTCTTTGAGCTGGAGAAGAAAGGTCGTGTTTTTGTTTCTGGGATTTTGATGGAGATATACAAGTGTAAGTTTTGTATGAAGAGGTTCTCTAATGGAAGAGCTTTGGGTGGTCATATGAGGTCTCACTTCATGAATCTTCATGTTCCTAAAAAGCCGGAGCAAGAACAAGAAGAGGGTATTCAACTCAGCGAAGATGGAGGATCAGCTTTATCGTTTTCGTCTTCTGAAGACGAAGAAGAAGCTGAAACAGGGTTAGGAGGAGGAGAGGAAGAAGAAGAAGAAGAAGAGAAAGGTGTCTATTATGGGTTGAGAGAGAACCCAAAGAAGAGTGTTCGTTTGGTAGATCCTGAGTTTTCTTTGGCGGTTGATGCTGAGTCTGTTGTTTTTCAGGACAAAGAAAGCGAGACCGAGTCACCAAAGAACCCAACTCGGAGACGATCTAAACGTACCCGGAGATTGCTGGAGCATCAATACAATGGGAACGGCGTCAGAAAGAAGCTTAATTATGATAAAGTGAGTAAGATCGAGTCATGGGCTGAGCCTGAACCGCTGAGTTCAATCTCTGATACGACCGCCGAGGAAGATGTTGCCTTTTCTCTAATGATGCTGTCGAGGGACAAATGGGAGAGTAGAGAACAACTTAACAAGCAAAGATTGGATGTGGAAGTGGAAGAAGCTGAGAAGTACTCCATGGACGAAACAGATGAATCACAGGAGTTCAAATCTTGCAAGAACAGATCAAGAGAGAAGTACAAGTGTGAAACGTGCAAGAAAGTGTTCAAATCTTATCAAGCTTTGGGTGGACACAGAGCAAGTCACAAGAAAGTTAAAGTCTTTACACCAGCAGCTAGAGAGCCAGAGTTCAAGCCAGAAAATGCAGGTACTTCAGGTTCTGTAGTTGCAGAGAAGAAACTCCATGAATGTCCTTATTGTTTTAGAGTGTTCCCTTCTGGGCAAGCGTTAGGTGGGCACAAGAGATCTCACGTAACCGGTATACAAACAACTCCTGTTACAATTTCCACAAAGTTCGGGGACAATTTGAGTTTGATAGATCTTAATCTTCCAGCTCCAATTGACGACGATGATGTTAGCCAAATCGAGCTCTCTGCTGTTTCTGATGCGGAATTTGTGAACCCCATCAGGAGGTGAGTGTTTCTTAGTATCCATCCACAAGAAATGGTTCGATTCAAAAGGAAAGAACATCTTTCTCCCTACTTCTGTGGTTCTTTTCTTCTTGAAATTCTAACTCTGTAATTCATTGCTTACCAATCCACTCTTTACTGTTTCTTTCTGTAACAAAAGAACTGGAAATTAGATCATCCATGAATGAAGGAACCTGGGAATTTTCTTAGACAGAACGATTTGTTTTCACATACATATCACTGTTAAAACTTCTGGGTTTTCATTAAAATCTTAAAAATTCAACTCTTTTTTGGTGAAACTCCTTTAGATGACGAACTGCTAAACCATTCTTCACCTTGTTAATGGCGGTTCCAGCTGTTTCTGTTAACTCTTTGTTTGACCAACAAATTGTTCTCTTTTTAAAAGGGTCATTCTCAAAGATGGTTTCTGATAAAAAAACTGCATATTTAGTTTTATTATTACAAAAGTAACTCCCACACCTGTCATGACTGGCATTGTACAGTCATATGACGGAGAAGCCAACTTCTTTCTTATCTGCAACTCTTCTGTTTCGCATCTGGAATGAGACAGAGAACCAATACCTTTGTAACTTAAAATAGCCATGAAACTGCACCTGAAGTACATTAATTGTTTTTCTTTTCTCATTTGTTGGAAACCTCAAAAGCTGATTGAAATAACAATTAAAAAATACAGTGTTAGATACCCTTCTTTCCTTTTACTGAGAGAATAGGATGTTCGGTTTGGCGTGACATAAGTAACCAGACTTGGTCAGGTTCAGAAGGCAAATACATAGAAACATCATCCCCCTATTCATAACCATACATGTGCACTTAGCTCCAATCCAATCAAGCTTATTGTTAATTCGTCTTGTAATTTATCAACCGTCGTATGATTTTGAATCTTTGATTAGTCAAGTAATTTACTCGAAACACGTAATTTACAAGTTATTATAAGTACAAGATGATCATCAGGAAACAACTTCTCTACTAGTTAAAAGTAAAATTACGTACTATTAAGCTTTTTTAGATCCCGAGAGTCGACGATATTCGAAAAGTAATGGATGCAAAATTTTATGAATATTAAAAAAATCTATTGACCTAAATTATTAAATTGATGATCTCATGATTTGGATTTACTTAGTAAGACTAGACCATAATTGGTGAAAGTTGCCCTAATTGGCGTCAAAATGGCTCTAAAGTCTACGACCAACTTGCCTTTGAATGGCTGCTTATGATCTGAAAGGAAGGCAACAAAATAATGGTCAGGAATCTATGTCAAAAGGCAAAGCATTTACATTGGTTTCTGTTTGCTTTGGGAATGAGCATTTCCCAACAAATAAAAGAATCATACAATAGTTTACCAAAAAAAAAGAAGGTAAATCATACTCTCTCTTATTTAAAATAAGTATCGTTTTAGAAGAATGCACACTTATTAAGAAAGTTAATAAAATATCTGATATATCTTTGTTAATTATATGTTAAAGTGCCTTAAAAATATAATCTGTGTAATTAAAATGTGAGAGAAATTAAAGGATAATTTTGGAAGTAAAATTATAAATATGCATAAAAAGTCACAACCGACACTTATTTTGAATAATTAAAATCCTCTAAAACGACACTTATTTTGAATAAGAGGGAGTATATTATATACATAAATTTTACCCATTATATCTTAATTAAGATTAATACACGCAACTTAAATAGGATACTTTCCTTAAAAGAACAAAAAAAATAAAATATATGGTCTTGAACTCTTTCAGAATGCACATAATTTATATTTATTATTTATTTTTAATAATAATAAATATATAAATATGTTCAAGTCCCATTTCTAGAGGTTAATCTGCTTGTGGTTATGGTCATGGTTACACTTCCCATACTAATTGTTTAAAAATCGAACTGGTTCGATCAGTTTAGTAGTGAAAATTTTGAACCATCTTCGGTTTAGTTTTTAATTTTTAAGTTCGATTTAGTTTAATAATTTTTATAAATTAATCCGTTTTTATAATAATTTTATTTATCGAATAAGGATAATCTTTTTTGATCATTTTTTTAACTTTAAATCTCTTATACTGTCAATTTAACTTCCGTTTCGATTTTGAAGACATTTGTATACATGTTACTTTCAATTGATTCTTTAATTTGTAGCCATTCATGTTCTCTTTCTAGCCTTTTTTTTTTTTTTTCTTTCCTTGGGTGAAATATAGAATATTAGAGCTTAAATCTGTCAAGTGGGACTTTGAGCTTTCCAATCAGAAAGACTGGTCTTGATTCCTTGCCCAATTAAGAGGACGAGTCCTCTTCAACGGCAACTTTAAAAGTCGACCTTGGGAAGAAAAACTTGTAACTATTTTATTATATGCTTATTTGACCCAATCACCCAATTACATCAAAGAGCCTGATGAGGAAGAGCCATCGTGGGCGTGGACCGTTCTGTTAGGGAGCTGAACAAGATTATACCGTAATTCAATCCTCCAGTGATGATCGGGCTTGCGATTGGGGATCTTTGGAGTTGGGGATTCAACCTTTTGGAACAAGGAAGAGCCGTCGCGTGAATGGACCGGTAGATTCGAGTTCGTTTCGATTCTGAAAAGCTCGTTTGAAGTTATGGAATCTGAAATTAAGTTTTTTTTACATTTCTTCATTTATTATCCTTTCATGTTTGATACGGGATACGTAACTAAAGTCCCGTTATGTATTACAGAATGTGCTACGTAAATTGTATGTATAAGCATAATTTTTAACAACAAAATGACGATAAAGAAAACGGATGATATATTAATTAAAACACAATAATAATATTTGATAATTTTAAAAAATAAAAATAATGTGATAATTTATTAAATTCGAGTTATAAGCATGGACGTAGTTAGCTGGGGCCAGTGGTGCACTAGGCCCCTAAAATTTATAAAAATTAAATATTTTAATTTTTAATTAATATATATATATATAAGGACAGAGTTATTTGAAACTTATTGGTACACTGGGCTCCTAAAAATTTAAATATTTAAATATTTAAATTCTCCTATCTTAAATTTCTGACTCCGTCACTTATTATAATATTGAACTGGTGAGGATTGTGGACTTGGAAAAAATGAGACCCACTTTAATTTGCCGGTTCGTGGACTTGGAAAAGCTGAAAGGATACAAAATATGATCTTTTGTGTTTTTTCCAATCTTCCTTTATTGCTTCAAAGTTTCTAACAAGACACCATTATCATCGTTGAAATGTGCTTTGTCCTCCGAACTTGCTTCCATAGACATTAATTACCCAGGAATGGTCTACTCTGTTCCGTACGAGTTAGTGGTGCTAAATAATATTTTGTGATTTGTGACTTAATACAAACTTAATAAATTAAATTTAAAGTTATCAAAGTTTAGGTTAAATTTAAATCTGAAATCACTTATTTGATTTAAATATGCCGTATTTAAACAAAATGATATTGAATTTAATCCCAACTCGAATTGTTTGATTCGTGAAAAAGAATAGGTTATATTATGGTTACGATAATTGAGTATAGGAAGAGGTCGGGCCAAGTTAGACCCTTTTAATTTGATTCGGAATGAACCCTAAGAGCGTAACCTAAGTTTGAATTGAAATTCAACAGTATTCTTCATGACTGAAACAACTTTATTTTCAGATAAATTAATTAAACGAACTCATAATGCAGATTAAGAATTAAATCGGATCGGATCGGGTTGACTTTCACCATAATTAGCAATAATAAAGAGATTTTTTTTGTAAGTTAACTGTTGCAAGAGTGTAGGAGTCATGATGTTGCTTCGTTGGTGGCCACTAACTAACAATGTTCACGACAAAGCAAGAACAAAGTCAAAAATGCCATTTAGAACATTGCTAACTGGTGTATGTCCCCTCTAAGATGAACTAATAAGCAGTTAATTTACAGCCAAACAACCACTAAAAATGTCCAATCTTGGGGCCCGATTTCTGTTTACGCAACAAATATAATCTTAATCACGAGTAATGAGAATGTAATTACCATACCACAATTGCACAAAAATAATGTCATTAGGATTAAAGTTTACAATATGATGATGTTCTCTGGTGTCAGCAAAATCCTAGGGAGTGTATACTGAACTCACGCTTGCGTGGAACTTAGGTTATCAACGACTCGAACTTGAAGTGAACTCGGAAGTGGCTATTAACCTCCTCTCTTTCTCGACAAGATGGTACGGGACCTACAATACCATTATTCAGGGTATCAATGAACTTTTTACACGAAACTGGACTGTGATGTATCGGCATATTTATCAAGAGAACAGCAAATGTGTTAATTGGTTAGTGTCCTATGCAAAGCATTTTGAACTAGCAACCACCTATTTTGAAACTACACCCATCGAGTGCCATGTACTCCTCTTGAAGGATTATTCAATAATCTACTTCTCTAGACTCATAATATAATTTGTTTTTCTTCCCTAAAAAAATAGTTTACAATCTGAAACTTCAAAACGAAATTTTAAATTTAAGATAATTAAACAATTAATTAAGGTCGAGTCTTTCTCTAATTTTGTATTTTAGCAAGTCAAAAGATGAGTAAAAGAGATTAAGGTGTCTTACTTTTTTGTTTGACATGTGTACGCACATTTATTTGTAATTTTGTAGTATCTTCGTGATACATTGAGTGTGAGTCTATCGTAAATAACTTCTTTCTCTCGTCTCAGTGAGACTTCAACTGATTATTAAATATGTGCATAATTTATGTTACATCTCTTAATGAATTTTAATAACGACCGAGTTGAGGATAAAGTTGTGTATTATTAGATCTTCTCAAATTGCCCGTTTCATAAGAATTTTATTGAGTCATTATTGTTATCTTCGTCAACCTTTAGAAATAACTAAACCAAAAAATAAGTTTTATAGCTTTCAAGTCCTTTGAAAGCTTATAGGAGTTGAGTTTGACTTGCATACTTAAACTATCCACAGATTTCATTAACAAGTGATGACTTTCCTTGCACTAACCCTTGTCAGCTTCTATTTGTCTGCATAGGTACCGTAAAATCAATAATTCCACTTCTCGGAATAAGACGAATCTCCTGTTCAAGATTTCAATGCCCTTGCCCTTTGATCTAATTGTACGATTATAATTGAATCCAACTCGGTACTTAATTACAAATTATTTTACAATTTATCTAATACATACCTATAGTTCTGTTTGACAATTAACTGATTGCATTAATTATTAGCTTATTCTATCAACTGATTTGACCAACAAATTGTATTAATTATTTATCATTTAATATTTAGTAAAATTAGTTGTTTAATATTAACTGTTTAAACTTACGAAGACATGACTAGCCTTGCTTGAAAGTTATGAATTGGGTTACGAACTATTACATATATTTAATAGTTTACTTCCACTAACTTGAAACAAATAATAGACTTTTATTTTTTATTATGGATTTTAATTTTAATTTTTTGCTTTTTATTTTTAACTTTTGTTTTTAAAAAAAAAACAAAACTTATTTAATTGTTAGTGTTTATATGGTTATATTTTTATAAGTGATATATATATAAGATAAAATTTGAAAATAAATTATTTTTAATTAATTAAATCAATTTTAATCTCTTATATAATATGTATTAATAAAATATCAATAAAAATATTCTAAATTTAATTATCTTTATTAATACTTCAATTAAATTTAAATTAATTAAATAAAATTAAATAATTCATAATTTTAATTAATTAAAAATAATATTAAATTAAATAATTCATAATTCTTATCAATTATTAATATATTAAATAATTAGATAATATATATTTAGTTGATAATAAATCAAAAAAAGATAAAAATTACTTTTATGGTTTTATAAATTACGAAAAATCAGAAGAAACTAAAGTAAAAAACAAAAATAAAAAATTTAAGAGAACAATTTTATACTGAGTTTGAAAACAAAAACAAAAAATTAAAAAATAAGTGGAAACAATTAAAACCCAAAGTTTGTGAATTATAGAGAGGACAAGTTTGTGAATATGAGGTTGCTCCAATTAGGTCAACTTGTATGACTTCTCCTAGGTTGTCGCTTAATTAAAGCTCTGTTCGGATGGGTTTCACATGTTTGACGAAGTGAAATAATTTGACAAAAGCGATTTGTCATTTTTATTTGGTAAGAACCATTCTTATAAATATCGTATCCGATTCGATACCGAATTCAGCTCTGGAATGGAATTATACCAGTACCCGTCAGTATCAAGTACCGTTTCGAAAAATTTTTTAAATTTATAAAATAGTCCCTAAATTTTTTAAAAATTACAAAATAGTCCATATTGGTATATTATACAGTTGTACGGTACACTTTACTAGTTTACTGTTTACATCAATCATGCTTTTAAAAATCTTAATGATAAATAATAATGACAATTAATATGAAATAACAATAATTTTTTAATATTTCACATAAAAATAACAACCACAATTAATATAAAAAAGATAATCATCATCATTCAAATATAAAATTAAGAATAAATAAAGTATTAAAAATATTATAATAATACAATTTCATCATTTTAATAAATAATATTACATCAAAAGATTCAAAACATCCAATAAAAAGAACAATAAAT
>JAOSBM010000004.1:1282453-1300993 GCA_027568955.1 Erythroxylum tenue
AATATAATCTGTGTAATTAAGATGTGAGAGAAATTAAAGGATAATTTTGGAAGTAAAATCATAAATATGCATAAAAAATCACAAACGACACTTATTTTGAATAGAAGGGAGTATTATACAGTCTTATTCATGATTGATAGAGAGACTGTTTCTGATATATCAATATGAAAAAAAATAAATAAAATGAAATGAAATATATATACTAAGTATATACATATTAAGCTAGTAAAATAATACTAATTAAAAATAAAATAAAATAAAAGATAATAGTAATCATAAAGTAAAAATAATAATTATATCTTTTACCTGTTTTAATTGTTGGACAATTTTGTTATAAAGTTGGACAACTATTAATTGTATTTTTTGAGTTTTCAATAACTTATTGGTTAAGTTATGTAATTTGATTCAGATAAAGATAATAAATTGGCCTAATAAATGATCTAAATCAATAGGTCAAAGTTCGAATAGAAAATAGATTCTAATCAGTGTGGACCGGACCCATATCGACCTTGTGATAGGGATGTTCGATATAAAAACTATATATAAAAGTTAAGGTTTCATACAGTTGCTCATATAATCAATCGTAAGCATAAGGATTCTCTAACCTGTTAAGAGAGTTTACGTTTTGAGAAAACTGTAGAAAGACCTTACCTGTATTTCGGAGAGGAGTTCCCATAAAGACAGTGGTAAATTCGCGCTTATTTTGACTTCAAAAAGCTCGTTTGAAATTAAAGATATCGAAATTAGTTATTTCCGCATTTTTTCATTTCTTGACCTTTCATATTCGATCCGAGATACGTAACTTATAACTAAGGTACCGTTACGTCTTATATTAATATTATAAACTAAACTATCCAATGCCTTGTAACTCCTTGACTCTGAACTCTGAAGTTGTGACCCTCATATTGATAAATGTCTTATTTTGTTAGTAAAAACTATTAAATATGCTCTTATATTTGTCTCCTTCAACAAAACCACACACACACTCATCGTCAAAGTCTTCCCCAGGATATTCCAGGGAGATCCCTCCCTAACCCTAACACGCGTTCCTGACACGCATCGAGACCGTTAGATCGAATTGGTTGGAGTAGGACCCATTTCTTGTTTTGCGAGACAGTCCAATTCAGAGGAGGCATTACTTAGTCCTCACACCGGCATGTGACACGACCATGTTTCAAGGCCACTTATTACAGAAGCTGTAGTTATGGTACTACACTACGCAAGTAAGGAGTCAAATGTTCAACAACCTCGGGTCTTAATAGTAACCGAATATGCTCAGGAATTCTCTTAGACTCTTAGTTCAACAACTCCTTTTATACCTTTTCCTGAACGTAACTCCGTCACGCCAAGCATATGCTCTCTAATATTCTACTAATCTTCTTTTCTTTGTTTTCCCCCTTATTAAAATCCCTTCATTTCATCTCTCCTTGCCCATTCCATTACCCTTATTCTCTCCTTTTGCAGTTCCTTGCTTATCACTTTCTCGATACAGTGACATGAAGTTTGGTAAGAGACTGAAACAGCAAATTCAGGCAACGTTGCCTGAGTGGCAAGACAAGTTCTTGACGTACAAGGAACTGAAGAAACTTGTTCGGTTGATCTCGTCCGCTCCGCCGTCCTTGAATGGATCCATCGAGTGTGTAAAAGCAGAGGCTGAGTTTGAGTATTTGTTGAACAATGAGATTGACAAGTTCAACGCTTTTTTCATGGAACAAGAAGAAGACTTCATCATCCGGCACAAGGTAAGTGTCCTTACCATAACTACAATTCGATTATAGGACAATTAGAACACGAAATGATGAGTCAAATTGGTAAATTCAAATTTCAGGTGTAAGGGTGAAACTATGGCATATTCGTAAATAGTAATCTCTTGCGATATTTTAATAATTTTGTAAAAAAATTCGTCATTTTTAATTTAATTTTAAAATTTCTCGCGAGTGATCGAATAAGTTCGTTATTTGAAAATTACGTGACATAAATAATTTAGAACCACTTATTAAATTAAATTATTCTTATGCTAACGATAACTCATTCTCGTATATTCTGTACTTTGAGATTACGCAAATTCCTAAATCTTAGATAAAATGAAAAATAATACTAACATCTGTAATACCTTAATAATTCCCGACACATTTTACTATTTAGTTGTCGGAAGATTCGATATTTAAAAATTACTAAAATTGACGTTCGTTTCGTTTCGTCGAAGACAAAGAACTTGTATCTTGACTAGCATACGTAAAATTTTAGCTATGCTCTTTCCTTAATATCTTTGAAATAATATACAATCTCAATGCATTTAACCCTAAAAGATAATCAACTTTGACTGAGTGTTGATCAATTTTAGTATTTAGTTGTCGGAAGATTCGATTCGATATTTAAAAACTACTAAAATTGACATTCGTTTCGTTAACAACAAAGAACTTATATCTCGACTAGTATATGTAAAATTTTAGCTATGCTCTTTCCTTAGTATCTTTGAAATAATATATAATCTCAATGCATTTAACCCTAAAAGATAACCAACTTTGCCTGAGTGTTGTTCAAATTTCAGGAGTTGAAGCAGAGAATTGAGGAAGTGATTGAGACATGGGGTCCAAATGGAACTAGGCCTTCAGAGGAAGCGTATACAGAGGAGATGAGCAAAGTTAGAAGAGACATCATCAATTTCCACGGAGAAATGGTACTTCTAGTGAACTATAGCAATGTTAATTACACAGGTACTGCATAAACTCAATTATGGATTACGAATTAAATTACGATTATGATTACGGACAATTACGATAATTACAAATGTCCGAACTTAGCCGGACTAGGGTTTACCGTCTCTCCGGGTGATCGTTGACCGGAAAAGTTTTGCAGGATTGGCGAAGATATTGAAGAAGTATGATAAGAGAACTGGCAGGTTATTGAGGTTGCCATTCATTCAGAAGGTGCTTGAGCAGCCGTTTTTCACGACGGATCTCATTTCCAAGCTTGTCAAGGAGTGTGAAATCACAATAGATGTTGTGTTCCCCGTGAATGAAGAACAGAGAACGGTCAGAGAAGCAACAGAAGCAATTCACGTAGCAGAAGAAGGGATTTTCAGGAACACAGTGGCAGCTCTCATGACTATGCAAGAAACCAGAAGAGGAAGTTCAACTTACAGCCAATTCTCTCTACCTCCTCTAAATTTGCCAGATTCCGATCTCGTTCAATTTTTGCAACACAACTCTCCTATACCAATCCTCTAGTTAATAGAATTTGAAGATCTTCTGGGGAGTTATACGAATACTTACTATATTTTAAAATATATAAAAAATTAAATATGTTTTCTTTTTTATTTTGTAATTTTTGATATCACGATCGTTCTGATTCAATTTAAAGTTAATGAATCAATTACGAATTGGTTGAATTTCATATTAAATTCGTACTTTAAAAAGACAATCAAATTCAATTAAAACAATTTCAATAAATTTAAATAAAACAATATCATTTTAACTCTAACGTAACTGAGTATTGAATTATTTAATTTTAAATTAGACTCGAGTTAGACTCGGGTCATTATCATGCTTAATCACCACAGCCTGAAAGTCTAATCGGTAATAAAGAGACAAGAGTAAGAATGTAATATTTATTCTCTAACTTTTATTTGTTTAATTATCAAAAATGATAAAAATGGAATGAATTTTAAACAATTCTTAATTTTTAGTACAATATAATATTAGAATATTATCAAGTTATTTTTAATAACTTAATATTAATATCAAAAATATATATTAAAATATTATATATTAATTTATTTAACAATTAATTTATTTTTTCATCAATATTTTTATTTTTATTATAATTTTGTATAATTATTTAAAAATTAATAATTTTATAAATCATTAAATTCTCAATTATTTATAAAATATAATATATTTTAATTATTTATTTATAACATAAATTATATAATAACTAATAAAAAAATCAGCCGTTATCATTTTAATATATTAGCATAATTATTAATTTTGTTTAATTTTAATTAATCAGTAATTTTATTTTTTATTCTCTTTCTCATTTTTTATTCCAATTACTAAAACTCTCCGGACAAGCCACGTCAACAAGAGCTGTCCAACTGTATATATTAGCGCGCAAAGTAATGAACGGACTTCGGTGGTCACGCACGCTTACGCTGCATTAACACACGCCCAACCCCAAAGCTGCGAGTTTTCTGTTTTTCTTTTCCCTTGCCCAATCCATCAAACCACCACCGTATTTACCTTCAAAGGACTCCATAACCAACCAACATGCTTTTACACTGATTGAACTACTCTGTTCCTTCTTCTTCTTCTTCGCCATAGGGATTGTAATGGCCTCTTTTGTCGAAATGGATCTGGTTCCATTGTCACTCACTTCTCTGTCCAAACAACCGTGCCTTCCTCTGTCAAGGAAATCCCTAGTTTTCTATCCCAGGGATTCGAAATTGAAATTGGGCCTGCGCTGGGTTTTCAATTCCTCGAAACCCGCATTTCTAGCTAAGGATTACCACATTTTTACGAAACGACACCCGATTGTTGCCGTTGCTAGGGCTGAAGCAGATGAAGTCAGGGATGACAACGCGAAACAGGTACAGAAGTTTCTTTATGGATGCTTCTTTCAATGGAGTTTCGGTTTTGGTTGAGATAAGTGCAAGAACTTGTTAGTTAGGTACTTAGTTAGTGAGTTCGTGCTTAGAGAGTTTGCAAATTATTTGTAATGGAATTGCTGTAATTGGTATCGTGTAGGAAGGGGATAAAAAAGAGTCTGGTGGTGTCTTGATTCAACAGAAAGCGAGTCAATTGAGGAAAAGATTAGTTTCTGGAATTGGAATTGGGGTATCAGCTGGAGGTGTGGTGTTGGCTGGGGGATGGGTGTATACCGCAGCTATAGCGGCTGCTGTATTTGTGGGTGCGCGAGAGTACTTTGAGTTGGTTCGGAGCCATGGAATCACCGCCGGAATGACGCCTCCTCCTCGATATGTGTCCAGAGTGTGCTCTGTAATTTGCGCTCTCATGCCCTTAGTTACATTGTAAGCTTGATGGTCGTATGCTGTTCAATTTTGATTGCGAATTTCTATTGGTTCTGCCTAAAGATCTATTTGAAACAGGTTATGTGTTTGCTGATCAGGTACTTTCTATTGTATGGTCAGATATTTTGGTCGAATAGACATCTGGGTCGCATATGCTGCCTTTGTTGTTGCAATTGCATTGCTTCTGCAGAGAGGGAACCCTCGCTTTGCACAGCTCAGCAGTACCATGTTCGGCCTATTTTATTGTGGCTATCTTCCTTGTTTCTGGATTAAGCTTCGTTGTGGCTTGACAGCCCCAGCTTTGAACACTAGTAAGAAGTTGATCTTTTTATACTTTCCAGAACTAGATGCCATCTCTAGGTTTTTTAAGGGTACAAATACAATGCGTCTTGAAGCCTTCATTTTCCTAAAAAAGTGCAGTTCTCTAGTTCTTCTTTTAAACATGCCATGTCACTGAACTGTTAGTCCATGCTTTTCTTAAAGCAGCATCTGGACATTGATAATATGGTCTTATTGGTGTTCAACTGTGGATGTGAACACATACGACAACAGTCATGGCAGGAGACATGCATTTATATAGCTCACGTTCAAACCAGTTTATTCATGCTGCATACTTTTTGAACCTGTTATCAATTTTGTCCGTATGCACTGTCCTGTCTGTAGATAAAGTTGGGAAATTCATGTGCTTCCATTGTATATGAAATTGGGAATGGCACAAATGAGGCACAAGTCTCCCCTCACCAGCCTAAGCTTCTTGGTTTGATGCTTTAGAATAGGTTCTTTTGGAAGATAAATTCACTTATCCTACTTTTCTCGTTCACCTTAATCTGGGTTTTAGTTTCTTAATGTGTACCAGATTGCTATTGCCCTTCAACAAACTCTTTTGTTTGCTAAACAACTCATATTGTGTAGGAATCGGAGCAACATGGCCAATTCTTCTTGGTGGCCAAGCTCATTGGACCGTGGGTCTTGTTGCAACCTTGATTTCTATTAGCAGTGTCATTGCTGCTGATACATATGCCTTTATGGGTGGCAAGGTAATTAGACTTCTTGAATGATTATCAGATATTGATTGAAACCAAATGATACGGGCGTCAATGTTTAGAAATTGGGTCTAATCATGTCCTCAAGTGTACTTGCCCAGGGGTTTTAAAATTTCCTGTGCCAAATGCATGGGCATGGAATTGTTTTGTTGGTTCAATGCTCTATCCTTGTATTGACAGTCACTGCCTTATTCAGGATTTGAAATATGATGATAGAACATGATTTCTTCAAGTTTATCATAGAGTTTTTCTTCCCTGATAAATTGTGTTAAAGATTTAGTTTGTATGGTAATTGAATGTACATATTAGAAGCTGGGCTGTATTGCTGATTAATGGTTTTAGCTCCTTGCATTCTGTGTTCATCCTACCCTATTTCCAACGTGAAACATTTATCCAATACCTATACAGGCATTTGGAAGGACACCACTGACTGCAATCAGTCCAAAGAAGACATGGGAAGGAACTCTTGCGGGTTTGGGTGGCTGCATTGCTACTACTGTAATTCTATCCAAAATTTTTTGCTGGCCGGTATCATTCCTAAGGTATTAAATCTTCACTGATTGCTGTCTTGAGTCAATGATGAAAGTTTCTTCATTGGCTAATTATTTGTCAAAGATGCTAATTTTCTTGGTGCAGCATTAGTTCATTTTATGAGACTTTTCTTCTTAACTTGAGTGCCCCATTAAGACCCATAGATTTCCACACAGGAAATCCCTAACTAGTTTAAATTGACTATTCCTGTTTTGCAATATAGCAGAAACTTTGTATCTTACGCTTAAGATACGAGCAATCTTTGGATGAATTTTGGATGAGGGTAGTTATCATCGGATATACTGCTGGTTCATAGAGTCCTATTGTATCTTATGCTCTTCCGGCATCTTGTGGAGTCAGTGATGTTGGATGGCTAGACTATTCCAAATCTTTGATAAAAACATGTATGAATTAGAAATCACAAACTTTCTCCATTCAAAAGTGGAGTTTATGATTGGAGATACAGAAATTGACTTAAATCACAAACCTGCATCATGTATATATGTTTGTTTCTCTGTCAACAAGAATTTGATATCTTATTTGGTTGTTCTCAGTGCCACGGCTTTTGGGTTCCTTATTTTCTTTGGATCTATATTTGGTGATCTGACGGAGTCGTTGATCAAACGTGATGCGGGTGTGAAGGACTCTGGCTCTTTAATACCAGGACATGGTAATAACCTTTTCTTTCTTTTTTGCTCCCTTTGTAGATGTATGTTAGGTGGCAATTTTAGAATGTTCAACTTAATTTCAATGTAAAACATTCATGTTACATACACAGCGCACTGCATTTTATTTACGGAGAGATGTTTGATGCTAGATGAAAAATGTAGTGTAGTTCAGCTTCTAACTGGAGTAGTAAAGAAAATATTAAAAAAACATAATATTAGAAAAAGCAATGGAAGGGGAATAGTGTTAAGACTTCTACTCAAGGATCGTGTCACAAGGCGATGGTTAGTCAGTTCGGTTTTCTTCCGTGACGCGTTGACACGATGAGGAGCAATTGTGAATGATTGGAGCTATTAATGAATGGCAATAGCCTTTTATAGTACATCGAGTTTGACACAAAGGCTGGAACTTCTAAACTCCGAATTGAATTAGAACCAGACTAATACTGGACTCGCTAATTATGCAAATAGTCGACAAAAATAGAAAACTCAATAATAACTGTCACAGCTACTGCTGCTGTCCTTACTTCATCTTCCTGGCACAGCTACGTCCATAGGAGGAGTCCGTAACAAATAGCTACCTTCTTGGTGGTTTTGCTTAGTAGTTACTAGTTGATTAGGAACACATGGTCGGTAAATAAAAACCAACTTTCATCTTCCTGACTAGTTAGTCAATTCTTCTGATCTTTGCATGTCTATATTAGCTGCAGACACGTGAGAAATGTACCAATTACGCATTGTTACATTAAATCCTGTTTACAAATTCCATACCATGTGTAGGTGGAATACTGGACAGAGCGGACAGTTACATTTTCACTGGTGCACTTGCATTCTCTTTTGTCAAGACCTTTCTTCCACTATATGGAGTATGACAGCAATGTTCCGTCAATTGCATGAAACTGAACGGATGTGAAAACCCCATCTGGTTTCTTATTCTGGAAAGCTAACAGCATATGCATGCTTCATCCTGATGGAATGTGGAGTTTCTCTTCAGTGGATGACTGAATGGTAAAGTGTCTTTATCCAAAAAAAGATAATCACACGGAAGGTCATTGAATTGCAGATTCACTCGATCATTGTGTTCTACCCAGAATACATGTTCCGGAAAATATTTCCTCTTACACGCCATGAACTGTACTTTGCTGGCTAATTTTTGGCAACTTATGTGGGTCACAGTAGAGCGTAACTCAAAGCATGTTTAAATGCTTCTCTCAGCTGTAAGTATCAAATCCGTTCATTCTTTATAAATCCCATCGCTATTATAGTTCTGAACATGGTCCCCATTTTAATATCTATGAGGAATGTCTCTGTCATAAGATGAAATAGCAATCATTATTGAATCTATTAGGATTTGGGGATAATCATACCTGCTTAAGTTCAAAATAGCAATCAAAACTATCACGGGAGGGTTCATAATTCAATTGTTGATTTGTTTCTGTTGCACTTTGTTCGAGTTTTAAAAAGCCAAGTACTGACTTTACCTGTCAAATTATCATAGTAATCCTGTTGTTATGATAATCACGTTGACCTTACTCAACAGTGTCCGTCACTCCAACGCCAAATGCAGCATGACAATCCTCCATCGTGTTGTTAAGCTGATTCCTGAAAGCTAGGTCCACATGAGAAGTTCTTACTAACCCTGTCGAACATAGCTTGCTAAAGTTGGTCATCAATGGCACAAATGACGAAATCGTTTGACAATTCTTGTCCCATAACTGAACCTTTAATTATAACTAGAAAGAAAGCTGTCAGCAACTATTTGTCGAGTCAACCACCACCTAATGACATAGTAGTTAAAGAGTTGCAAGTTCTTGTAATTTCACGTGGACATGTCTGTTTAACTTTTCTTCTTGATCTCATATATCCGGCCACTGTAGTCTTTCATCCAATAATTAACAACACTTGCTGCTCCTAGAATGCTTTAGTCCATGGGATATTTTCAAACCTAAACTCAAAGATTGATGGAAGAACATATAGCTATTGTCTGACAATTATTTTTGCCCTCAAACATGAAAAATCTGACCAAACTTAAATAAACTATGTCTACATTTGCTCCCAATTTTCAGGAGAACATAACCTTTTCACCCAATAAGAAAATATGTCCGGATCCATAGAAACAGAGAAGGAAACCAAAAGGCCAAGAAAGTAACAAACTCATGTTTTTTCATGTAATCTATTTGATGATTCACTGATTGTCACAATTTTCATGTATCTAAGGTAAGTTACAGTTTTCATCCGTGACTTTTTAACCTTTTTTGGGTTGGTATTAGAATTTACAATAGGCCTACGGGCCTACACGAGAAATTAAGGTAAATTACATACAAGTCTAAGTGAGGTTCTATCCTAAAATCAATTGGTAATAGGTGGAGTAGCTTACTTGACTTATATGTTAGTCTTCTTTCCTCTCTTTCTCCAATGTGAGACAAACTCCCACTTTATATTTCAACACATCCCCTTCACGTGTGGGTCTAACACGTGACATAATCTATCATTTCGAGGTGTTAACGACTAACATAAGAACAATCTGCTCTGATAACATGTTAGAATTTACAATAGGCCTATGGGCCTACACGAGAAAGAAAGTTAAACTACATACAAGTCTAAATGAAGTTTCACCCTAAAACTAATTAGTGATAGGTGGAGTAGCTCACTTGACTTATATGTTAGTCTTATTTTCTCTCTTTCTCCAGCGTGGAACAAACTTCCTCTTATATTTCAACGGTAGGCACAAGAAGAGTAAGTTGTACAGTAATTAGACAATCCCCTGAGAACGAAGTTATTATTTTTGTGCATGACATTCCGTGACGATAATTGCTAGGACATTTGGCTAAGACTGAGACTGTCGAAACAAAGCATATTTCTTTGGAGAAGGCCTCACGAAATGATAAGATACAGAGAAGACAAGATAGGGACATAAGAAGTGAATGTTGGGTTGACCTAGAAGAGATAAACCCATAATACAAAACCCAAAAAAAAAGAAAGAAAGGAGAAGATAAGAGAAGAAAACATAGAAGAGATTGAAATGAACATGGCAGAAACTACCTATGGTACATGCAAAAGTTGCTTTGGACCCTAACCTCCACCGAAACAATAGGACAAGAAAAGCTTGATCATGAATAGTGATAGGAGACTGATGAGAGGACCCTACCCCTACCATTGTGGACTTTTCTCAAGCTTTGAAGCTCTTTACTTTTAGAATTTGGCACCTTATTATTAACATAGAACATGAAAGGCAAAATAAAAAACTTGTGGGGCTGCAACCAATGCGTTGTTTCGAAGCTGACTAAGAAAATGGAGGAAGAAAAGGATAGAAAGGAAAACTTAAAGGAAGAGTTGGAGGAGATATGGTGGGCAAGGCAAAGCATCTATTAAAGTATACGAGAGACATAAGAGAAGGATGGAGGCTAAGTAAAGGATCTTGACAACTTTTCTTGGACACGCACACCCACGTAAATATGTTATCTATCTCTAAAACCACAACCCTCCACTTCACACTCACCTTTCTTTTCACTTTTCCTTCCTTTCTTGACATTACTTTTCATTAACCATTTGCCTCGGATGCTCTACAATGTTAATTACCTCTTCTTGTTTTCTTCGCCCCTAATAATTTCTTGTCAAAATTCACATTTACGAGTCTAATCATGCCCACCATAGCAACACAATTCATATTCTATGGTAATTAATGATGAATTATGGATTCTTATGATTTCATGTTTCCAAAATGAGTGAGTTTCGAATTGTTAAAAAAATTTAAGGGTATATGACAGTGGCGTAATACATTCATTTTTGATCCTGAATCTTTGCCTTCTGATGATCCTTTCTGGACTGTTTTACGGCGTGTCAGGGAATTCCAGCATGCGCTTCTCAGTGAACAAGCTCTTCAGGGTCGTTCAACAAGGAAGGAGCGGTTGGTTACTTGGCTACCCCCACCTTTAGGATGGGTTAAAGTCAATTCTGATGGTGCGTTTCGTTCTTCAGTTAATCGAGCTACAGCAGGTGGAGTGGTTCGAGATTGTATGGGCAACTGGATCCATGGGTTTGCCTACAATATTGGGATATGTTCGGTCATTTCTGCTGAGCTTTGGGGTATTTTCCAAGGCCTCCAACTTGTTTGGAACGCTGGTCATCGTAACGTGGTGGTGGAGTCTGACTCGGAATTAGCAGTTAATGCTCTCACAGGGAAGACTTCTGGGGATGGCATGGATCCGCAGCTTTTGTCTGCCATCCGATTATTCTTGGACAGACCTTGGGTTGTTCGCTTCGTTCACATCTATAGGGAGGGTAACCGTTGTGCTGATTGGCTGGCCAATCACGCTTTTCAGTTGGATCCTGGGATACATCTTTTCTCGACGTCTCCTTTGAGTTGCTCTACCATTTGTATGGAGGATATTTGCGGGGTCTCTTTTTCGAGAATGTGTCCTATTTAGCTTTTCTCTAGGGCTTTGCCCTCATTTTTTCATCCCAAAAAAAAAAAAAATTTAAGGGTTGCATTAACTGTTAGTTGTTAGCGGATTGCATTAGCTGTTAGCTGATTCAATTAGCGGTTAGTTAATAGCTGATTTTATCAATGAATAACATTAGTTGTTTATTAAAGATGTTTGGTAAAATTAACTGTTTAGTATTAACTGTTGATGTGTAAAATGACTTATGAGACATGATTTTAAAAACATTTTACAAGGGCATGAATATTATATTTCTTAGTATTTCGTTGCATATTCTTATAATTAAAAATATCTATAATTATAGTATGACACAAATACGATATATAGTAGTTATATACTAAAAATATTAATTTGATGTGACTCTTTATGTTCAAAAACTTAACGTTATGATTTTTTAAATGTAAACTAATATTATAAAATTAAATAAAGATTAAAAAGTTTAATTAACCCCTTTATTAAATTCTTCCAAACTTCTTGACATGAATTGTACGTTCAAAAAAAGCCAACTTTCAAAACATATAGAGCAAAAGTAGAGTAAAGTGGAGGGCAATACTGTCATTAGGCAAGCAGCTCTAGAAATCAGTTTATTGGGATCAAATAAGTTAACCAATAAGTCATTTATCAAACACATCAATAATTTTTTAAGATGGTCAAAAAGCTGACTTTTAATCAATAAGCTAAAAAACAGCTGATAAGCTGATTACCAAACACCTCCAAAATCAGTATCTTGATCATTCCCTTGTTTTTAAGTGGCATTTAGATATTATAAAAAGGAAACATTTTGTGCTTATAACATCAAGATTGCCTAATAATTTTGATGTTTCGGTGTACCTAATTAAAGTATGGAATAAATACGTTTGACTCATTGCCTAAGATTTTGATTTTTGGAACCATCACATCCAAAATAGTATTTTGAACATAACAGTAAAGCTTGCCTTAGCAAGAGGAATATATGTGTGTAAGGAATTATTTGATAACCCATTTGCCTTCTTTGCTTTAAGTAACCTTTAAGTTATCTTTTACAAGTTAATTAGATAAATTATTAAGTTTAAATTACGTATTTCGGGTATATTACTCGATAAACCCATAATTCATAATGACGAGATAAATTCGATTAATATTTGTAAATTTAATATTAATAAAAATCAACCTTCCGCTCTCAAGGGGTGTGGCTCGATGATTGAGAGCGGAGCTTGACTTCGGTCAGGTCTCAGGTTCAATTTTATGCTAGCCCTTCTTGTAAGAGCCTGGGGTAGCCGGGATTTTACCTGTAGGTGGATAATTAGTTGGGCCCTCGATGATGAGGTGCGCTCATTTGACTCGCCTGTGGGGTGGTGGGCGAATTGAACCTTCGGAGAGGTGTGCCGGCTTGACCCGCCTACGGGATTTTCTCAAATCTTAAAAAAAAAACAAAAAAATCAACCTTCCAGCTTCGAAAATGAGACTTTTAAGGTCAATTTAACGAATAGATTATGTGTATAATTAGTGAGTGAGGCACTTAACACAAGTTCATTAAACTTGGAAGAAGAAGAAGATGACAAAAGGTGGCACACGCTTTGAAACTCTTTTGAGCATATATATGTATCTTCATCTCTTGAAATTTAACTGAAATCCTTACTCCTAGGAGGGCTTCTTTAAGACAAAAGTGCCTTAACTCATCCAAATTCCTTAATGTAAAGTTGTTTTTATCATCACACTTTCCATTTTCTTTAGAGCTTCAAAAAGGTATTCTCTGCTTTTATGGGCTTCCATATCTGGAAGATGCTGCAATTGCATGTTGGTGCTCTGTTCTGAGTCTGCATCTGCCTCTGCTCTGCTTTCTCACAGAATCTGCTTTCAGGTTATTGAAGTGACTAAAAGCAACCAAACATCGCTACTCATTTGCTTGCTTATGTTATTTCCCTTTCATCTTTCTAGTGGTCACGGACAACAACAATAATTTAATAAAAAATTCGCTAAAACACGAAATTTGAAGAGATCTAATAATACGTAACTTTATTTTCAATTAATATAAAAAGTAGTTACCAAATTGAAGATGTTTGAACTAGATAGTAAGGATGACCCTTTTTTTCGATTTGAAATTTACTCGAATAAAACCGTTATACCTTTTGAGTCTAAATTCATTCCGAAAATCAATTTGTCATCTAAGTTAGAAAAGTTAGGTAAAAGATGGAAATATTTACAGTAAAATAATTTTAATTATTTTATTAAAAATTTCTCCATTTTTACAAAAAAACGCTATTAAAATTCTATTAAATATTTTGATAATTATTTAAAAATTTTCGCTTCTTTTTTAATCTTTAAATCAAACTTGATGCATTAGTTATGTGGATTGGAATGTGAGCTTTTTTGGGTGCTTCTAATACAAAAGACATTCCTCGAGCATGAAAGTGACTCTACGTTACTCTTCAATAGACTGTTTAGTGTTTGTGGAATTGGGAATTTTCCTCTTCATGTCAGAAAACAAAAAAGAGGAGACTAATAAATTCCTTTTTTAATGAAAACGTAGCTTGTAAATTACGTCAATCGGATACTTTACAATAAGCAAATCTTATACAACAGACTTGATCGAGAAAGTATAAGTAGGACGATTTGAATACAGGTCCTTTTGACCTCATACCTCCCTACTCCACCAGCTCGACCACTCCCAAAAAAGCGAGACTAATAAATACGTGTAATTTTGTTATAATAATATAAGGCAAGAGTATAAAATAAGTTTTTTTTTATTTCAAACATATTTATAATTATAAATTAATATTTATAAATTTTAATGTATTTTCACTTAAAGTATTATTAAAAAAAGTAAATTATAATCTCTTTAATATTATTATTTAAACTTATAATTCTTTTAAATTAAGAGAATTTATTTCATCAATTGAATTATTATTAACACGAATTAGTTATTTTGTTATATTTGAAATTTTTGTTTAAATTTTATATTTATGTAAACTAGTATATAAATTAATCGTTTAAAAATCAAAATTAGATACACATAATCACAACATAGAAGATTAAAAAATAATAATTTATGGTGAAATTGCAAGTTAGTGAAAAGCAGGCCAACACTAAGCCATTTATTTATATAAATTCTGCGTGAGTTCTGCATAAATAAACGTAAGACTCGTATAAATAAATGGCTAAAATTTATTAAACAGAATAAGATATCATAAAACTGAAAAGATACCTTAAATCGACGCTATGTGTAGCAATTCATTATTAGGTTCTTAAAAATGGTGAGGCTGAAAAGAAAATTGCAAATTTGTACGGAACCTAACAAGCAAACAAAAAGGAAGTACCAAACAAAAGCAAGCAATTAACGTACTGAAAAGCATTCAATCATACGTTGTGTCACCTAACTTTTGACCAATCGCTCTGTTATTCATCCCATAACAGCAATGATCGGACGGTAAGAATAGCATGATTTTGACATTTCACTAGGGGATATCATCGTCTAGGAAATAGGGTACTATTGATTAAAAAATCAATTCATAATTATAAAATTTAAATTGTTTATTTTTATTTCAATTTATCTTAATAATTTATTATTAAAAATAAATAATTATTTAACTAACTTTTATAAATTATAATTAATTAAGTAATTTTTTTATTTAACAGTCTTATTTTTTAATCAAATTTTAATCTTCTCGTTAACTACACTCTTTTGTGTAATTTTATTTACATTCTCTTCTCGAAATCTTATTTTAAACTTTTCAACTTTGTATAATTTTTATTGTCTACTAATTTATAATGATTAATAAAATTTTTAAACTTCTAAACATCTTATTTAATTTTTAAAATATTACTTTCAACATCAGATGTAGGTCGGGTCATTTAAGTGCATAACTCGAGTTTGAGTTTGAACCCATTTAACCGGTCACCACATTATTTTGAAGATTTTTTTTAAATAATTATAATTTTTTAGATTATATTTTAAAATAATATACATTTGAAACCCAACCTAATCTAATAAACCCATTTGACCCGCTTGTCATTTTATTTCAAATAATATTATTTTAATTTTTAAATTACAATTACAATCGGGTCAAATGGGTTCATTGGACTTGACTCATGGGTTTTAGATTGAGATTAAATTAGGTTGGGTTTCAAATCGACTGTCATTCGCATTCCCGTCATCAATCTTGATCGTGCATCCTGACCGTACACGTGGAACCACTAGGATTGCGACCATTCGTTCCCTCTACAATGGATGGGACCCGAGTGTTATGTGTATCTGTCCACTGGTCACTCTCTGGGTCATTGTCTCCACCTATAGCAACACATGAGACAACATGTCACAATCGTCGGATCGTTGTTTGGTACACTGTGGCCAGAGAAGAGCATCGTGGGACCCCACTTCCCCTTTCTGCTGTTACAAGGAGCCACGTGTCGATGATGATCGCTTCTACACATTTGCTCCATGCGCTTCACACACCTTAGGAAAACCCCATCATGTAGAAGAACTATTATTTGTTTTTTTTTTAGTTTTCTAACCAAATTTTATAGATTTATTTTATTAAATAATTTAAATATTTTCAAGCCTTGATTTTGCAATAACTACTTTATTTTCAAATAAATATTTCAATTTAGGAAAATGAGGGACAATTTTGGAACAGTTGATAAAAGTTGTTCCTTTGTGATCTACAGGTCACTGATTTAAATTACAGAAATAGTCTCTTTGTAAAAATATAAAGAAAAGGTTATATATATCAAAGATCCTCCCCAGGCCTTTGCTAAAATCTTATTAATGAATTGAAGTAATATTAAAAATTAAATTTACAAAGACAAATATTTAATACATCAATACTCACAAATAACTCAATTGGTGAACCATTTTGAACTTTATTTGATATGCTAATTTTGTTATGAGAGTCAACTCCTTAATACTTAAAGCCAAATTCAACCTAATTTACTTTAGTTACGATCTATTAATTAGATAATTCGAATAAATTATATAAAATTTTATAAATTCAATTGAATATTTGATTAATATAAAAATAAAGTTAATTTCCTATGTTAAATTAAAAAAAATGGGTGACTAACTCTAATACGAAATCAAAAAAATAAATAAACAGTAAAAGACATAAATTTTCCTATAGTTTAAATTTTTTTAAATAATTTCTAATTGGAAAAAATACTTTTTTAAAAAAAATCTTAGATTTCAATTAAAAAAATAACTAAACACACAGCATAAATGTTATATATAAACTAATTAAATATTATAACTCAACTTAACTTTTAAATTTAAACTGAACTAATTGAAATAAATTTTTATTTTTATTTTTATTATAATTATTTTAAATTATTAATATAAATTAAATTAAATTAATCTCAATCAAACTTTTTTTTTGTTACAATGAAGAGAAACTAAAAACTAGCGCATAAAAGAAATACCACAGACATCAGCCCATACAATCAAGGAGACGGCGTCAAGAATATCCTCCCAAACTTGAAAATTAGAAGTAATGTTATGACCCAATTTAGCCAAACAATCTGCTGCAAAATTACCTTCACAAAGCAAATGCCTAATAGAACATCTCTAATTTCTAGCAAGTAAAGCTTGAATATCCACAACCAAAACAGACAAGGGATATGAAAAGATAACACCACAAGTCACCATCCGCACCGTCTCCATGCTATCAGATTCTACAATGACTTATCGAACACCCTGATTCCACGCAAAAATCAAACCATCTTGAGTGAACCATAACTCCCCCACCAGGATAGTTGAAACATCAATTCGAAACGAGTATCTCTCGAGCCAATGACTAAAGGAATCACGCAACAACCCTCCATCACTAGTCAACTCAGAATTAACAATAAAACTGACGTCACAATTTAATTTCACCCAACCAGATGGCGGCACAGTCCAACCAATCTAACGCCACAGCGTCAACCTTTATCTGGAGAAGTGGTTACCATATTGGACCACCACAATAGAACTTCCCTTTCACACTCTCAACATTGGACCACGAAGTAGGTCTGAGAGGTACCCTTAATTACTACATTAGTTTATTACAAATCATTATTATAAGAACTTAATTGTCCTTGTAATTACCTTAATTATGAAGTTGTCGTCACTCACTGTCTTTCTTCTCTAAAGCGCCGACGTTTTTAGCTTTCTAACAATAATAACTAATTCTCCGACAATTTAAAAAATCATAAAAGCTCAAATTGTCTTCTCCTTCTCCTCAACTCCAAATGCAAGGAACTTAAAATAATCCCTCCAAGCGACCAATCATGCAAGACCCATGTGATTTCACGAGGAAAGCTTGTAAAGAAAAGGGACCAATTAAACTTAGTATCAACTTTAGGTTTAGTAAACTACATTGAAGGTATTAAAAAAATAATGGCCAATTTGGCATAGGATTATAAAAATAAATAAAGGGCGGTCCAATCGGTGCGTTAAGACTATATAATATAAGCTAAATTATCTAATTAATGCATCAATTTGAGTGTATTTAGACCTTAAATCTTCATAAATCTATGATTACGATCCTCAAGTATCATGATCTTCTTAAATCATTCTACACCGTTACAAATTTCAAAGCTGTTCTTTTTGGTATATTTGGAAGCACATGGATCAAGCATTGGTTGTTCTTGTTCACATCCTGTTTGATTGCCTTTTGTCCCAACCACTAAAACAACCCAACATTCTTAAAACATTGGAGGTGGTCTTTAAATGGTTTCTGAAACATGGCTTCATTGAATAGAATATAGCCTAATGACCTGGAAACAGACACTACTTCTGTTTCTTAATGCTTCTGTCGTAACTTATACATGGAAGACTAGCCAGAGATGGGGTTATCAAGGTGTATGAATTTGGGATAATG
>JAOSBM010000004.1:1356719-1376422 GCA_027568955.1 Erythroxylum tenue
ATATGTGAAATATTAAAAAATTATTGTTATTTTATATTAATTTTTATATTAATTGTCATTATTATTTATTATTTAAATTTTTGAAAGCAAGGTTGATGTAAACAGTAAACTAGTCAAGTGTACAATAAAACTGTATAATATACTAATATGGACTATTTTGCAATTTTTAAAAATTTTAGGGACTATTTTATAAATTTAAAAAGTTTCCCGAAACGGTACCCGGTACCGACCGGTATCGGTACAGTTTCGTTCCAGAGCTCAATCTGGTATCGAACCTGGTACAATATTCATAACATTGCTTGAGCTGCCTATTTTTTTCCTCCAAAACGGCGACACATCGCTCATTCTGTATGCGATTTATTTACCAACCCGTTAAAGTGGGCAGGTGAGTATTGGTTAAGCTGGTCCGCGTGCAAGGTCACAGACACTTAAAAAGACAAAACTCTTATTTACATGTCAGGTCAATCCTTTTATTTTTTGTTTTTTATAAAAAGAAGACGACCAGTACAATTACACAATAAATTTAGGAAAATTGATTTCCAATAAATTCTCTAACCGAATAAGGTGGCACCTAATCAATGCATCGGTGAAATATGTAACGCTTGCAGAAAAATGATTGATATAATTAACTAACCAATTAGTACATCTGTTGCTCTCTTGATAAAATTGTCGATAAACAACAGTCAATTCCTGAAGAACAGCTCATGCATGCTCTGGATAAAAAGATTAAGCGTCTTGGATTGCTAGTTGGAAGAGGAGAGGAGATCGGACACCGCTTTAAAATCAACTTCCAATTCTACCCGACGGTAGCCCATATTCTACGCCAATGTCAATTCAGTATAAAAACCCAAAATTCTGCAGCCATAGGCGAGCGCCAACCAATGTATTGCGAGAAACCACCTTGCCAGTATCCTGTACTATCACGTAGAAAGCCTCCAGCTGTGGTGGTAGAGAGGCTGTAAGAATTAGGTGACGAGATCACCAGTTAGTCAACGACAAACTTAAATGTACATGTAACTTTGATTTAGACATACAACTAAGAATATACTGTTCCAACGCACTTGGAGACCTTAGTATTTGGGCAGTATTTGTCGTCTTTAAGCACTTACCTAAACATATTGTCTACTTGTCATCTTGTTAATGATATTTCAGCTGTCTGATTACATATTATATAGGCCTGATTTAACTCATACTTAATAAATAAAATTTAATTCGATTCAATAAAAACATTAAAAATAAAATTAGATTGAAATTTAAGTTTGAAGCGATTATTTGGACATAATTTAAATCTAATTTGATTCATTACTAATATAATCTAAAATTTAATATTTTTATTGAAAATAAATAATTAAATTTAAACTTTTTTAATATGTTAAAATTAATGTTTAAAAAACTCGACCAATTTAGCTAATTCAACCGTAAAAATATTGAACCGTCCAATTTTTTTATTCGATTTTTAACTTTCTTGTTTAATTTATTTTGATAACTTTTATTGTCAAAAGTCGATCAATTTTTAATCAATTGATTAAATTTCATTAATTAATAAATTCTTATAAACTAAAATAAATAACTAAATTTTTATTTAATATTTTTAATTAAACTTTAAATTATTCGATAGATAAAGACAATATATTTCAATAATATTCTAAAGTTGTTTATTTTATTTAATATTTAACTGATTCTTATACAGTCTAATATCAATTAAATCTTTTAAATCTTAAATCTCTTATCTTTATCGGTTTAATTTCTAGTCTAGTTTTTAAAATATCGGTTAAAACTTTAAATTAAATTTAAATGCTAAAATTTATTTAGAATTCAATGATGGATAAGAAGAAAAAATTGGTGAGTCATATTGTGTGATTTCTTAACTCGACTCCTAACCTGCTCTCTGTGTCCCTCTGTTCAGAATTAGCCTACAATTACAAGGAATCCAAACCTACTTTCAAGGGATTTTCTTGGTTGTTTAGTTGTCACTTGCATACACTGCACCAACTATAATTATAATTATTTTATTACCATGTACCTACCATCTAATGTACCATTATTAATGGTATAATTAATTATGGGTTATTAATTTAACATTTTAATTAACATTTTACTAATTTTAACTAGTATTATAAAATAAAAGAAAATTCCATTTTATTAGAACTTTAATTGCACGTTACAAAGTTTTAGGGCTTGGTTGGTCCACTTCAATTCCTTACTATATTTGAGGGTACGGAGTATTGCTCCAAAAATGTTAAACATTTTTGTCTTTAGAGACATTTATGTCTTTTTCCTATTAAGTGGACAATTATTAATTATAATTTTGGCTTTTTTAATCAATTATCAGTTAAGTTACATAATTTGATCTAAATAAGGGTAATAAAGTAACCCAATAAATAATCTAGATTAATGGGTAGAAGTTCGGGTAGAAAATGGATCCCTTTCAGTATAGACCTGGTCCATAGCGGTCTTGTGATGGAGAAGTCCGATATGGAAGTTATATAAAGGTTAAGGTCTTTTACAGTTGCTCATATCAATCGTAAGCATACGTTTCTTTAACCAGTTAAGAGAGCTTACGTATTGAGAAAATTGCAGAAAGACCTAAATCTCGTGTGGGAAAACACTTTCCATAAATATCCTAGGAGATTCGTGATCGTTTAGAGCTCGAAAACGACATCGAAATCAGAGATAGAACTGAAATCAGGTATTCCGCATTACTTTCGTTTTTAATTCTTTCATGTATGACCCTGTGTACGTAATAAGGATTGTACTACGTATTAAACAAAAATGATATAAAAATATTGTTCATCCAATGATAATATATTATCAACTATTTTTTTTATTCCTTACCCATTCCTTTTTTTCCCGAACTAATTAACCAAACACTTCCTTAGTCGAAGTATTCATGTAAAATAATATGGAAGGTTGTTTGGATGTTTGCACTCCAATTTGAGTGTTAGTATTTAATTTATTTTAAAAGAGAAAAACTGAGAAATTTCACTATTAAATTAATAAAATATACTTTTTAGTTATATATTAATGGTTAAAAACACAGTAAAACGAGAAACGTGTACCAAAAAGTAATCAAGAAAATAGCGTGTGAGAAAGAGTGGAGATATTACGGAGAAAATAAAGACACTTTATCAGGAAATTCAAAACACTATCCCTTACCACTAGAATCTGTCGTCTAAAAGGCTTGAGACATTGGTTAAAGTTTGCATAAAGCTAGCAATCATACCAATTCACCAACAAAGCACAAGCAGTGCAGGAGAGTCTTTTCCAAAGATGCCATAAAAGCTTGCGACGGGTTTGGTTTAATTTAAAATTAATAAATCAAGTTTAAATTGATCAATATTTAATTAAAAAATCAATATAAAACTAATTTTTTTATCATAAAGTGATTTTATTTTTAAATGATTTAAACATATTTGAATTTTAAGTCAAATTTGGCATACGCGTTAAAAGATTTACCGATAATGAATCTTAATTTTTTTTGAAAAATTTATATGCTTGAATTATGCGAGAATTTTTTTTTATAAAATTGCAAAAGACTCCTAGCACAATTAGCAACGAAAAAAGTCGATCTTTGCAGGGGTATAAGGTATTAACAAATTACGGTCACCACCAGAGATATATATATATATTATATCACATTTGCATGTGGGTTTACTAGAAACAACTTCTTTATTATATAGGGGTAAAGTTGCGTACTATCAGATCTTTCTAAATGCCATTTTATTGCGAAACTTCGAGATATGATGATGAAGGTGACAAAAGAAAGGTCATGTATAATTAATGCCGTTCTCTTACCCCTTATAAAATAGAGAATTTTGTACACTAAATTTAACTTTGTACTTTAGTGGGTTGACATAGGTGACACATACTTTCGTCGCTTAACCAATTGGTCGGGGGTTTGATCATTGGAAATGCAGCAAACTCCTGAATCAGTGGTAGTCTTCTTTAATTTAAAATGTTCCCGCTACGAAGGAATTAATCCTGAAGTAATCCTTAAAAAAAAACTTTATACATAAAAAAAAAATGAAAACAATGCTCTTAAAGTAGCAACAGGACATTTCCCATAATTTGATTTGCCTAACCTTGTCACTTCCAAAGTACAACCCTTCAATGCTATTGTACGTGGAAGAGTACAGAATATCAGTTATAAGAGAACAAAGTCCATCCAACTTCATGCATATAACATTATCTATTTTAAAAAATTATTGAGCCACACAACCGTACTAAAGCTTATTTAGTAAATTTATAATTGTTTTGAGAAAAAGCATATATATTTTTTACACAACTTGTTTACTTTTTGTATGCGGCTCTACTTGTTTTGGTATTTAATAATAATAATAATAATACCATCGTTGATAATTATAAACATAATAATAATAACAATATTAGTGATAATAATAAAATTCTCTATTGTAAGTCATATCTTCAGTAAATTTTAATATTATCAATTTATCACATCTTTTTTTCTTACCACCTCTTAAAAATTCTTATGCCTTCCTATTTTTCTCTTATAATTTTTAAATACGATTTACTTGCATTTTTTTCATTGGAGTGTTTAAGTATCTTCTTTTAATATGTTCAAATTATTTAAATCTTGTCTATCTTCATTTGCCCGTAATATTAACTACATTTAATTTATCTCTTACTATTATATGTTTTACCTTTTCCCTTTTAATAAAATTGTACATCTAATAAAACATCCTCGTTTTTATTATCGTTAACTTATGAGTATGAATTTGATTATTTTTAGATTCGCACATAGTCATAGGAAATAGAAACATGTTGAGTTTATTTAGAAATTAATATTAGTTTGATTAATTTTATTATTTAATTTTAAGCTTTTAAATTATTAAAAATATTTATTTTTAACATGCATATGCAAAATAACGACTGTAACTTTTTTTATTATTAAAAAATCAATTCCTACTTAAAGAGTAAAGATGCGGATGAGTTGATAAGAGGGTTTTTTGGCTTAAGTGAAGTCGTGGGTTTAAATTATCCTTACGCATGCACTATGACGGAACCAGAAATTTAATATAGGGAGCTTCGAATATTATTTTTTTAAATTTTGAGGGGCCCAGTGCACTAATGACCCTTAAATAATTCCGTTCTTATATATATATATATATATTAAAAATATTTTTAAAAAAACCTTAGGGGCCTAGTGTAACTCCGTCAGTGCGCATGCAACTCTTTAAAATTTAGAATCTAAGCTTTGTCTTCTGCAAAACACCGACTCAATTCGAATAGAAATTAATCTGAGTAAAGACGCTGGCGGAACTCGGACCACCACGAGTAGGCCTGTTCGATTTTGTACGTTCAAGCACACAAGCAACGAAGTCGTTTGATGATCTGATCATTCAAATAACCATACTCTTTTTATTTTAGCAAAAAATGTATTTCTAATTTTAATGTTTACGGCTTTACGCTAATATATATAAGCCAAAATTAGTATTTTAAAATATTATATTTTTAACGTTAATTATGTTTTCTAAAATTTTAAAATAAGAAATTTTAAATTAAAGGTCAATAAAATTTATGACAATTTTCTGTTATTTTTCGGTTGACGTTTTGAGGCTGTAAACTGCGTAACGGTCACAATGACATCGGCTAGTGTGTCAGGAATTTTTAGGACTGTTTTTCGGTTTTTTTTGACCATATCTTTATTTAGTTAGTTATTTTTTACTTTATCTTATTAAATTTAATTCACATATTTATATAAGGTAAAAAAATATGTAAAATAGATTAAGTAACACAAAATTGGAACACCTTAACGGAACAGAATATTCAAGCCCTTTTTTTCTTGGATTATTGAGTGTAATTATTGAGTGAATATGTACGGAGTTGAAAACAAATTATCAACAAATATACGCAACAATAATATAGTATAAATCTTATTGATATGTAAAATTTGAGAAAATTTAATAACATACAATTTTTTTTTGGATTTGAGAAAATCTTGTAGACGGACCAAACGGACACACTTCTTCGAGAGCTCAACTGGCACATTAATAGAAAAATTATTTTAAAAAAAATGAATATATAATGCGAATGAATAAAAGCAACAAGTGAATATATAGTTAAACTAATAAGATTAAAATAAAAAGTATAACTACATTTTTAATTTAATATTTATATTAAAATATAAATTACTATTATTGTGATACGTAATTAATAAAAAATATTTTTGTAAAAAACTGCAATATTTAAATCAAATATATTCTTTTAAATTTTTATTAAAAATAATGATAAAATATACAATTTAAATATCATACATATATTAATTAAATATTATTAATATAATAATTCAACATAATTATTTACATTTGAATTAAGTTGTCTTTAGTTTGAATTAAATTAATTTTTTTCATATTAATAATATTTAATAATAAATTCATATTAATAAATTTAATATTTCTTCATTATTCTTAACAAAAATTTGAAAAAAAAATAGAATTAAAAATTAGTTAAATTAAAAAATATTATCTTATCATATAAAAAAATTAAAAAGAAAAACCAAGTACTAAGTGCAAGGAAAGCAAACCCACTTCTCCACACAATACCTTCCTTCAAAGACATCCAAATAAGAGCAAAGAAAAGCACTTCTCACTGAGTATTGTAGAGCAGAAGACACCTTAAGAACTCCATCTCTTTGGATTTTTCACTTTCTTCTTTGCTTCAATCGATCCAGAGTAGAAGTTTCAGCTCGATTCTGTTCTCTGGAAACCCCAAAACTCAAGACAAGAACGATTGTTCTTTTTTTCTTCTTTTTTTATGACTGAAAATGGTAGAGAACAACAACGAGAGGACATCATTGTCACAAAAACAACCTCAAATCTCCGAGATGTTCCAGAAATTTGCGCTTGCTTTCAAGACCAAGACTTTCGAGTTCTTCGCCGAGGAGACAACCGCCGACGACGACGGCTTCTCTCTCCTCGACTCCGCCGAGGATTTCATTCCCGACCAGAAAGTTATTATCCTCAAACCAGACCGACCCACGAACCAAACCTTAATCGACTCATCTTCAAACGTTGTTCAGCAGTCGTCCCAGCAGACACCGGACGAAAAGTGTAAAGAAGAAACCCAATTCAGGCCTGTAAATGCCCAGTTGTCCCACACCTTGATTTCTTCGATTTTCGCTACGGTTTCTTCGTTTGAAGCTTCGTACTTGCAGCTGCAAACCGCTCACGTTCCTTTCAACGAGGAAGGAATAAATTCTGCTGACGAGGCTTTGGTTTCGCACCTTCAGAAATTGTCGGACTTCAAGGGGTTTTACAAAGATTTGCGTCGGAGTTCTGATTTTTCGGCGGATTTGCCTATTGGGTCTTGCTTGGAAGCTCGAGTGCAAGAGAATCAAAGCAAGTTGAGAGTTTTGGGGACTGTTTCGGACCGATTGCAAGCAGAGATAGATCAAAAGGATAACGAAGTATTGAATTTGAGGAAAAAATTAGGTGATGTGCAGAAGTTCAATTCGAAGCTTTCGAGAAGGTTATCTCGTAATCTGAAGGTCAACTCGCGTTCAGAGGTTTCGTTTTCTGTCAAAGTTTTTGAGTCTATATTGAATGATGCTTGTAGAACAACGCATAAATTCACTAAGGTTTTGATTCATTTGATGGGAAAAGTTGGGTGGGATTTGGATTTGGCGGCCAATTCAGTTCATTCCAACATTGAATATGCCAATAAAAGGCATAATCAGTACGCGTTTTTGTCTTATGTTTGTTTGGTCATATTCAGAGGTTTTGATTTGAAAGGTTTTGGGTTGGATGAGAACGAGACTGAAACTCAATGTAATGGGCACTTGGATAATTCAGTGAAGATCAATGACTCGATGAAGCAACTGCTTGAGCATGTATCCAGCACCCCTCTCGAGTTACTAAGTAGAAGCCCCGGATGTGAATTTTCAAGATTCTGTGAACAGAAGTGTCAAGAGCTTGTACATCCATCAATGGAGTCCTCGATTTTCTGCAATCTGGACACGAATGAAGTTGTGTTGAGTTCGTGGAGGTCCCTGAGCGTCTTCTACGAGTCATTTGTTAACATGGCTAGTTCTGTATGGACCCTTCACAAGCTGGCATTTTCCTTTGATCCTGTTGTTGAGATTTTTCAAGTAGAAAGAGGGGTTGATTTCTCTATGGTTTATATGCAAGACGTTACGAGAAAAAGCACCTCGTCAGCTAAAACAAAGTTAAAGGTAGGCTTCACAGTAATTCCTGGGTTCAAAATTGGGAGAACGGTGATTCAATCTCAGGTTTACTTGGGTGGTTTGAAATGTACAGAGCAAGAGAAAACATCATGACTTATGGCTTTTGTTGGAGACTTGGAGCTGAAGCGTTCATTAAGATTTGAAGTATTTAGATTAGGTTACTTATTGACATATAAGTTACCTATGTTCTTGAGCTGTTTCGAGATTTAAGGTTGCTGATAAGCTTGCAGTATCTGCTATTGCACAGGACAGTGGGAGTGACCCTCATATGAATCTACTGGTAATCTTTTTAAGTTTGTTCATAGAAATACTCTCTTCTGAGTTGTGACTTTACACCTACTCTTTTCTTTTTAACTTCCCTCTTAAGCCTAGTTTTGTTAAAAGTTTGCCTTTTCCTTTATTCTTTGATCACCTGACTTGTGTATCAACTGTAACAATTATGAGTTGAACGGATAGTTTCACTATAATCGTTCAGTTTATCTGAATTTGCGGTAAAGTTATTGGCTAGCAATTTTGTTGCAGCACTGCAATGATAGGCAGAGTCATAACAGTTTGTTCTAGGAATCCTTCTATCTAAACGAACCATTTGTAGTAGCGGTAGTTGATGGTGAGGTTTGTTGCATTTTAGATTTCAGGAATCCTCAATGTGTCCAGTTTTGTGGTTGAGAACCAAAGTTACAACACTTACGCCCTTCCAAGTATGTTCAAAGGATGTCCCGAAATGTTCTGCAACAATCCAAAAATGCATTCGGAGAACTATGCATCGAGCTACCGTGATAATGTCATAAACAAACCAGAGAGACAGCTGGTCGCATCTTGCAGAAGAACATTAGGGAGGATTGTAAAAGGATCTTTCCTCAAAGCTATACTGCAAGATGAATAGCTGTTTATAATAATTGTTAACAACTTGTAAGAACACAAACAGAGACACCAAACTGTGTTTTTCTCTCTTAATGGAGGGTAGAAAGCCACTAAAGCTGGTATTTACAGCTCTTTGGCTTCTTTTGGCACCAGAAGATCTGATAAGTAGTGAATAGTGATATTGTACAATTTCACTAAATCACTGAAGCAAGTAATTTTCTAGGGTTATGGCACTAAACCTCTGTTTGTGCATATATGCCTACCTTTGACGTGGAGACATATTGTATGACATACGAAAGCAAGTCCTTTTTCTTCTTTGTTTCTGTGTAGCACTAATCACTCTTGCAGATTCCCCAATAAAGGTACTTTCAGGTCTCTTTTTGCTTTATATCCTTAACCCTAAATCCTAAACTTGATGTCAGTTTATGTTCGTTTTTCTCTTTTTCCTCTTTGCCTGGAACAGGTTACCAAGCTTCTGCAAAGTCTTCATGGTAATTAACAATCTGATAGGATCCAAGAACAAGTAAGGAAAATAGGTATTTTTCTATAGATTTTTAGTAAACGATACACTGATAAATCTGGATTCGAGGTCCAGGAACCTCCAGCCTATGGCTCACACACTCTCTGTATACTCAATCGATGCTCTCCCCTCCTGTCTATTGGTTATTTATACACCGAATCTGTTAGGAATAACAGATTCGGTTAGGCTGACAACCAATCATGGGTTGTCAGCTCCCCCTCCCCAAATAACAGAGTATGTCTACATATATATATATTTCCTATATATGTAAATTAATTTCTGAGTTGTTGAGTTGTCCTGGTTCTACCACAATCCAGGCTCCATAATTATTGACCTTGTGTTTGAGAAGAAACAGCCTTATAGAGGAAGCATAACTCAGCATAAACCTAGGCACTCAAAACTGGGCCAAAAGCTACTACCATTGATGTATTGATACCTAATAAGGCACTACAATTCTTAGTTACAGGTTCGAGAAAATGACAAGATATACGAACTTTCTTTCTTTGAAGACCGTATTTAGGTGATAAGAAACAGGAAAGTATTCCACATAGCAAACCAATAGAAAACAAAGTGAAGTATCTTTTGCTTAATTGCAGCAATTAGCTCCAGTACAAGAACCCAACCTAACAAAGTACAAAATTACTTTTGAAAAGAGCCAGCATATATTTAAGTGACAGTATTAACATGTCATTTGGAGAGCCAATAGATAATAAGGAACAACGTACAAGCTGCAATAACAGCAGACAGTATAAGGGTGTCTCTTGATTTGCGTCTCCTTATAGAACCTTAAAATGTGGGAAAAAAAAACACAAAATTAGTACCGAGTAATGGGTATAGCAAGGAAGTTAAGCTAAAAATACAAAATGCTTCATGAAGTACTACCAAGTACGGCTCGTATATTTGAAAATTTGTTACTTAGACCTTTCACTTTCCCTTTAACATCTCCAAACAGAGTCCTTTGTGAACCTAATACGGCCCTTGTGGTTTGAGCTTGATTGATAACATCATCAATCTGCAGAAAGTTGAATGGATTTTATGCTAATACGAGTAGCAATATGAAAAATTTATGCAACAAACATTAACGAAAATGCAATTAGTATATTGATCGAATAGCTCTCTCATCAATCAAACATACATAATCATTCAAAAGCAAAAAACACGTTTAAAGGAAGTAATTATAGGTCTGACAATATATTAGTGCTTCCTCTTCTTCTCACAGAACCATAAACACAATCTACATGTACATTTATAAACATATCCATTTCAAGAACATTGAAAGGATGAGAACCAACTATGTAGCATCAACATCGAGAATTTAAGTATTGTATACTTTCGTCAGAGCTATCCATAACAACGGACTTTCAGAATGTTCCTATCCATTGATGTACATACACATAAGCATCTACATGGAAGAAACCAGTAAGATCTTACATGAGAAATGCTTCCATGGATGGCAGCTCTTTCCCTCAGTATCTGCATTCTTGGAGACATACTGCCAGATGCCTGCATGAAGGCACATATTGAAACTCAACCTCAAAAAAAGAAAAAGTGGAATACCGGTTAAAGGTTTGGAGATTGCACACAACACTCACCTTGTACTCGGTTATATCATCTCTGACAGAACTTAGCAGCTCAGCGTGCTCTCTCATTGAGTTTATATTTCCCTTGATTCGTCTAAATTCCTAAAGCATCAAATTCTAATTGTTCAATAAAGATGAATGCCGTAAAACTTCTTAAAGAAACAATTCAATTTCATAACTACAGAACGTCAAGTCACCTTACATACAGCTTACATTCCTGCATGTATTAGCACATATGTATCACCCCAATCATTAAGATAAGTGTAATATTGCCAAAAATTGGGATAATAATTAGAGTTTGCTAATTAGCAATTGCAAGTACATCAGTATGCAGATGTCTCAACATGAATCTCTAGAGTATGCACTTACTGGCAACTGCAAGGCAGCAACACAACATATTTCTGCTGAGATGCAGGGAACTAGGAGCAGAACAAGGATGAAACGAAAGCAGGAAAGAACATACTAAACCTGAGTAAACTCGTGAAGTATGTCTCTGTGCCTTGCCAGCTTTTGAGTAACTGAAGTAGTTGGAGCTGCAGACGCAGCACATCTACTCATTGAATCATTTATGTCTAGTAGCTTCTCGAGCAACGATTGAATTTCCATTTCCATGGACTTCCATGACCTGCTGGATCCAAGAGTTGGTGAACCAGATTCCACATAACCTGAATCCAGGGCATGTTTTATCACAGAGGACGACAGTTTCATACAACTATGGAAATTCTGACGGATCAAAGCTTCAGACAACATGGTACATTTCAGAATAACACATCAAAGACAACAGAAGTTGCTAATGTTGTTAGTTCTTAGGACAACTAAAAGGTGCAAACTACAGATTCAAGTAGAATCTCTGAATTGTGATATCCCTATCAAAACAATCTAAAACTAACAACTCTCTGGCAGAGAGGAGTTTATCCTTTTTCTTTATAAATTCTGGTTTACTTGTACACAAGAAAACATACACTGAAAAGCAAAATCTCCCTTCTTAGTTTTCTGCAAAAATGCTTGCGATCAGTCCCTTGTCAATCTGGAACTAAAAAGCTATTCTCAAGATGGGAAATTCAAACTGTTAAAAACAATTCATAATAACCCCCAAAAATCAACAGTTCTCGATTCCAAATCAAACACCTAAATGAAAAGGCCAAATAATTGGGGTAAGGAAAAGCAACGAAAAATTTTACCTCCTTGAGTGAAGCGAGCACCAAGCTTAGCGTAAGAAGAGAGCTTGACGTCGAGATCTCCCTCAATCTTCCGAGCCTCTTTCCTCAATTCCTCCCAACCCGATTCCTGCAACTCTAGATTCGGATCCGCCATTTCGGATCTTCCACGAATCCTCCACTACAGACTTCTCTGTGTAATTTGGTGGTCGTTTCACTGCGTGTGCGCCAGTTCATAGATTGATCGGTGAAGATACGGAGTCAATGGGCCGATAGCCAATGGGCCGAATCGAATGGCCCAATTCATCATTAAATTGGTCAAATCAATATGATATGAAGACATTAAAAATATCGTTGTGAGATTGATCACAACTGATCGTAGCCTTTCAGATATTTATTGAAATAATATAATATAATAAATAAATATAGCTACAACTACTTACTAAAAATTTATTTTATAAGAATAAAATAGTTTTCATATTGTAAAAAAATATTTAGATGCATATTAAAAGTTAATATTAACGAGATTTATGAAATTTAAGTATATCCCTTTAATTTATATTTTAATCAATTACTTAAATGAGATATGTTCGATATTCCAAATTATTAATAATTTACTCAAAATATATAATTTAGAAATTATAAAAAATTTAGGTAACTTGAGGATGAAATTGATCCGTACCTCAAGCTCAAACACTTAATTTTGCTCGTGATATTACTTCATTATTACTAATTAAAATAATATAATTTTATACAAAAATATTAAATCTATAATCAATCAAAAAATTGATCTTTTAAATATAGTCCTTTGATTTCAAATTGGATTAGGCCAAATCAAAATTGTTATTCCAAATCGACACCAACAGTAAATTTCTATTTATTTACTACTTTCATTTTTTATTAAATTCTAGTGAGGTTTATTCAAGAATTTATCTATCACCTTTTTTAGAATTAATTCAATTAAGCATAAAGCTTAAAGGTAAATGTCAATTAATGGGATTGGTAGGTTGATCTTCTCGATTGCTGCCAGAGCATTGTTTAAGTAGTGTGAGCTCCAAGTGAGGAGAACAGATTATCTGTTTCTATTCTATTACACGTGCATTCATCCATTTAATAAATGGAACTTACAGAAATAAATGTATGAATGTTCATCAAACAGAATAAGACCCCCAAGTCATTTATTTCTATTCTATTTCATGAGCATTCATCCATTCAATAAATAGAACTCACAGAAAATAAATGTATAGTTATTCATGAAACAGAATAAGAACAAGTGATCTGAATTCTCACGTAATCAGTCCAGCCTTAAAAAAAGCCATTAGGCCTATCTAGTGATTGGGAATTCAATTTCAGATAATAAGCCTTCCACCTTCAATTCTACCTTTCAACTTTTTTAATTTATAATTGTGTTCCACGTATTTTCTAGTATTTCGACTTCCATAGTTCTGATCCGATATTTTATAATTTAACCCTTCAACTTTTCTAATTTATAAGGCATGAAACTCCAAAAAGATGCAAAATTTTTCTGTTATATTGAATCCAAATCAACCTACATTCTTTTATCCCACAACAAAAAATTGTTCATGACCCACTTTAGGTATGTCAAGAAAAGAAGTACTACATCAGAAAGCAAATTAGCTGAAGTCTCTATAAGGAAGAGCCATACAAAAGGGGAAGAACCAACCAGGAAAAGACTTGCTCTTTTGCTGCTTCTTGAGTAATCAAATTACAACTCATCTTTGGTAGATTGCGTGTCACCGGTACTGATCGGAAAAAGCCAACGGAAGGGCAGTAATAACTTACTCATTATAGATTTCCTTTCTACTCGCTCCAGGTTCATGGTGCACACTGCATTGTAGCTGTGCTTTAGGTGAGGAGCAACAATTCCTTCCTAAGCAAAGGAAAATAGTGCACAATGAGGAGGAGGACAGGTAATTATCTAAATAAACACCAAAAATGAATGTCACAAAAGTTATTGCAAAGTACCTTAAACACTTCAAATGGACATAAGTCAGAATAATTACATCCCTATAGAAACACGAAAGTAAATTCAGAATCCAAGATCCTGAAGATAAGAAAGGAGAAAAAATCGTGTCTATATATATGTATATATATATACCGGCACAGGAATGGGTTTCTCATTGTGAAGCACTTGCACTAAGTACTTGCTTGAAGTTGAAGAGCTTGCCGGACAAGTATACAGGACAAGTATGTTGTTCCCAGCAAAAGGTGCAACGAAACTACCCCACCAATTTCTACTCCGTGGAGGTTTTGGAGGAATTCCCAAGGGTTGTTCTCTTTGTATTTTCTGGAATTCTTGAAGATTTCAAACATTTTATGTGTTCAGAATATGGTAAAAACAATGAAACAGTAAAAAATCATACTTGTTCCAGATGTTGCTTATAAATGAAGATTAAGTCAACATTAGAGAGTGGAAAGAGTGACTAACCAGATCCTTCAAGGAAAAGCCCAAGTAGACATGTAAATGGAACCACAGTTTCCGCATGTGCAAATCGCAATCTGGCCTTTTCGTAACTTCCAGGAGGATGCTTCTCTACAAAAGCAAAAGGTATTAAGCTCAAGATATTCACAACTCTGGCAAAATTTTCTTTGAAAGACAAACCAACCAGGAAGGAAGAAATAGTGATAATCACTCTGGTTAAAGGAAAAACACAAAAGGGAAAAAGAATTCATTCCAGGAGGTTCCTTGTTTACTAGAGTATTACAAGTATTGTCCCACATGAAAGTTTGAAGAAAGATCAGCAAAAACAACCAAACTTAAAGAGAATAACTGGCAATGGAATATGGAAAAAAACTTAAATTGAAGCATTTGAATGCATTGACCTTCTTGAGCCTTGATTGCTTGTTCCATTGATTGAAGAACATCTTCAAGCAATGGAACTCCCATGCGATAGTTTAAGGATTGGCCATAACCTTTCAATATAAACACCTCCAAATCATCTGTCCATTCCAACAAAGCAACCTATGTCCAATTTTAAAATTTTAATATGATGAAGCAAAAACAGAAAATTTACTAAGTTGTACTTCTGAAACAGAATAGAACATTCCATCTACCTCAGACGGAGTGAAAAGACCACAAGCCTGATCAGCTATGTCCAACAAGGATGCCTCCTGCCAAACCAAATAAAGACAATTGGACAATGCCACAGAATTAAAATTAGCTAAATAAGAGATCATTTATTACAATACGGAATGATCTGAGACTTCATAAGCCACAGAGATTTGACCATCACAAAGATGTGCAAGTCAGATAAAGTGAAATACCTGTTTACAAAGAAACCATAGGGAAGCAGTATCCTGTCTTGTGAAGTTTAACCCATAACGGTGAATTAATGCAGAGCTAATTTCATCCAATACAGGTTCCTTAAGTTTATTCACAGCAGGCTCTTCTTTTTTCCTATAAACCTGCCAGCAGGCACCAAAGCTTTAGATGGATGATTAACATCATCCGAATGGAACATGAAACTTATGGAAACAGAATGAAGTACCTTTTGCTGACTTAAAGCACAGTCAACAAGAAAATCAACCAAAAAAGACAAACATGCAAAAATACCTTGTAGCTTTCACAAGTATCAAAAAATCTAAGCAATATGTCGCTTGCACGACTTTCACTGGTGACAGCAAAAGCTCGATGACGTCCGTGTCCAAGAGTTCCCTTCCCACTTAGCAGCCCCATGCCAAATGCCACAGCACTAGCTGATGCCCGATGAACCTGTGACATTAAGAACATGAGACATTAATTGATTTTAGAGAAGGAAACGAGGAGAATAAGAAATGCCTCGAAGTTACAAGAATGGAAATAAAGCATCAAATTGGCAATTTTGATTATAGAAATTTTACTCATCTAGAACAAGACACAAATCTCACCTGTGTGGCTTTGATTGTGTGCACATCTGGGTGATAATCCCCCTCAAACAAGCTGGGAAGCATTTCCTTAATCCGAATTCCAAGATGATAAAGTTCCCCTTCTCCCTTTTCAATCAATTCTCCACCCTTTGACTTCCCTCTCCAAGGAGATTTCCAGCCCCGCATCCAAGCAGGAACATTATGCAAAGTCGCGTCTCTCATAAGTTCCTCCAAATGAGAAGCCAGTTTTTCCAACTCTTTCATACGCTTTTTGGTGGGAGAACGAGTCCCATGTCTAGCCTAAAAATCTAACCTCACATCAATTCATTTCCAATTTAAACCTTCAATCCATAACATTTAACACCTATATCACACCAACTTAAGCCTTGAGAAATCCAAAAGCGACACCACATACCAGATAAGCAAAGCATATACTTGAATGTTGAAACTCTAAAAGACTAACAAATCCAACTGAATTTTGAAAGAGGGAATTTACCACGAGGTTTAAGTGGATAGGAGTGCAACCATCTGGAATACGGGAAGGAACAAAAGAGTTATTGATTACATCTTTAACAACACCGTATCTGAGAAAATTCAAAACAGCAAACAGTTAGTAAAAATCGTTGAAAAGAGGTAAGGGGAATGAGATTATAGAGAGAACGAGACCCTGTGACCGTAGACAGGTGTTGACGGACATCGAATTCTTGATTGGAATTTGAATGTTTTACTATTGTCCAAAAGAGAAGAAACGATAAGGCAATGGCCATCTTCCTCATTGTTTCTTTCTTTTCTATTTATGCTTCTTAACTTGTTAAAAGATGTAAACCCAAACAACTCAGAACTTCAAAACTGAATTTGCTCATGCCCGCCGTCCCAATGCTCTCCTGAAAACAAACTGAAACTTGAAGTAAGGGAAAATGGAACTACAAATCAACCCAAGCAAAACACGAGGGATGATCTACTAAGGTTCAAAACCAGAAAAATAATGTCAAAATCTAAACAAGAACAAACGCAAGACCCCGAAAGAGAAATGCCAGAAAGCAATATGTTCTCTTAGATATTCAAATCTTGTTTTTAGATTAACAGTTTCATCATCAAGCAATACAAGCATCAAACACACGTAAGGGTCGCAACAACTAAGATGCCGAGACATATAATACAGGAATGTCCAAAGTCACAAACCTAATTAACACAGAAAAAAATGACACCCTAACATCCATAGACCATAAAATCAAATTCAACAACGTAATGTATATGAAGAAAACTTGTAGAATGAAACCATAAAAGAGTAAAAATAGAACAAAAACAGAAGCTAACAAGAAGTTCAATGGAAAGAAACGCAGAACAAAAGCACGAGACACGGCTGGGTATGACGATGAGCCAAACAAACCAAACTTCGATTTGAAACAGCCAAAGCAGAAAGAATAAAGAAATGAATAAAGGGTACGAAATCAATTCGAGTTTTACCCTTTGATAAAGAGTGTGCGTGTAAGATACTGATACCGTGACAAGTCCTGTGTGTTCTTGTGTTCTTCACTGTTTCTTTCGGAGATGAGAGTGAATATAAATCTGCTGATTATGCGTATCTAGAGCGAAAAGGATGGGAAACAAACGAGAGATCAAGGACAGATGGCTACGGGGGAAGATGCAAAATGAGAATAGCTAGAAAGGAAATTAACAAATTTAACATGATAAAAAGCAATGTCAATTGATTATGATAAAAATATATTTAAATTTATATAATTAAAATAAATTATATAAGTATTTTTATTTAAAATTAATGAGATATTATGAAAAAAAACAAAATAACTTCAAAAAGTTTGAGAATTTTTTTCAATTTTTATAATTAAATTAAATTATTCATATTTTTATTAAAATTTAAATAATTAAATAATATATTAAACGATAGTAAATTATATTATAAAAAATAAAATAGGAAATATTTTTTTTGAGATTTTTATAATTTTTGAAAATTAGAATAAACCAAAATAAAAAACATAAACTAAAAACTCAAACAAACAATTTTTTTTAGTGAATTTGAAAACAAAAACAGGAAATTAAAAATAAAAATAGAAACAAACATCTCTTTAAATTAAGGTTGATAAGATTTGTCGAATCAACCTAAAGTTTGCTCGAGTTTTTTTAATTTTTAATTTTAAATCAAGTTCAGATTAAGCTTTTGTTTGGATTGAAGGAAAGCAAGAGAAAAAGAAGGAAGAGAAATACATTTCTCTTGATTTCTATTGTTTGGACAAAAATAAGTAAAAGGAAAGGGAGGGAATGGAGAGGAATAGGAGAGAAATTTGAACCAATTATATTTTCCACTAAATTGATGGGAAAGGAAGGAAAATTTAAGACAAGATAACTTTAATATAAGTAAATTACCATTATATCCTTATTAAATCTAACAAGTAAAGATAAACAAGTTCTATAATCAAGGATATAAAGATCTTAAAAAATTATCTTCCATTCAATTCCCTCTTTTGATAAATTAGGAAAACAAACAAGAGAAAGGAAATCACATTTTTCTTATATTCTTTTCTCCTCATTTTTCTTCAATATTTCCTTTCTTTTTCTTTGTACAAGTAAGGATCCAAACAAAGGCTAAACGATTCGAGTCTAATTTATCTCGATATTAATAAAACGATATTATTTTAATTAACTTCACAATCAAACAATATAATTCAATTGAACTTGAGAAATAGTTATAGGCAATCAAACCAAATTTGAAATTATTTAGATCAGACTTGGACCGTATGCAATTGGGTCGGCCCAAAGCTTTACCAAATCCATTCACTGTTGACTAATTGCTTTAGGTATATATAACACATGGTTCTTGTCATAAGGTATAGACATAACAATTGCCACGTTAGCATGAAATCACCATAATCATACGCACCGTTTCGCTCATGTGATCCATCAACAAACTCTTGAACACGTGCCCTGTATCTAGAAGGGAACCGAATTTTTTCTGTAGCTCTCTCTTTTTGACCCACTTTCTCTGATCTCTCCATATTTCTGGAATTCTCCTACTTCTCTGTCTCACCATTCACTTTACGTGAATTGTCTAGGGTCTTCTCAAGAATCCAAAGCCTGGACCCAGAAAAAGCCTCCAGGCCCAGGGTCATGGCCCTTGTTCACGAGGTCATTCCAAACTTATCTTCATCCACGTCAGTAGCATGTATAAAAACAAGAAAATAATTAAATAACATTTTTAATTTAATACTAATTTGTTAATATTAGTATTAAAATAACAAAACGGACATTCTGGTGCGCGGTGAATAATCACTTATTCTGGTGCACGGTGAATAATCACTTATTAAGTAAAATATGATTTTAGGGGGCGTTTGGTTTGAGCATGAGTTTGGGTATGGGTATGGGTATAATAGTAGAAGGGAATGGGAATAGGGATGGGAATGAGAATGGGTATAAAATAGGATGTTTGGTTTGTAACTTGGGTTTCTGTATTAATACCAATAATGTTGTTTGGTTTGTTACATTAATGGGAATGAAAG
>JAOSBM010000004.1:1490915-1501275 GCA_027568955.1 Erythroxylum tenue
TGCTCGGCATGAAGGATGGTAGAAATATTTAAGTTTACGGGGGAGTTTTGTTGAATAAACTTAAATGTGAAGTTCAAGAGTTCAAGAGTTACGGTGGTTTCAATAATCAAGGGTCAGAATTTATGGTGATATTTAGTATTCTGTTTTTGAATTGTTTAGTTTTCCTAGTTTTAAATGTTGTACGAATTTCAAGAGTCAAAAGTAGCTTATAAATAGGTTTGCATTCCGTTGTAAACAACAAGAGAAAATAAAGAAAACAGAGAAAGTTTACGAGAAAAAGTTTTTGTCTTTGTCATATAATAGGAATTATTTTCTGTCAGTATCGTGGACCTACTAATTTTGGCAAGTTGATTAGCTCAATATCAGGATAAGCACCAAACTTGTATATATACAGATGTATTATGTTGGAATAGACAAATCGTTGATTCATATTTGAGCATGGTATCAGAGCACTGACTTCCGCTGCAAAAATGGCAGGAATAGAAAAAAAGATGCACGACGAAGAAATCAAGAAAACTCAAGGGAATGAGAGCATGAAGACTCCACCACCCTATGAGCTAAGTGTGAGTGACAACCCTGGAAACATGATCACGCAGGTACAACTACGAGGTGAGAACTATGAGGAATGGGCCAGAGCTGTGAAGATCTCTCTAAGGGCTCGAAGAAAATGGGGGTTCATAGATGGAACTGGCAAGGAACCACCGAATGATGCACCAGAACAAGAAGATTGGTGGACACTGTAGTCTATGATTGTGTCTTGGATCTTGAACACCATAGAGCCAAGTTTGCGTTCCACTGTCACATATGCATAAAATGAGAAAGACATGTGGGAAGAAATTAAAGAACATTTCTCAGTGATAAACGGACCAAGAATTCAGCAATTGAAGGCAGAACTGGCAGAATGCAAGCAACAGGGAATGACCATGGTTGCATACTATGGAAAACTAAAAATTTTATAGGACGAGTTAGCCAACTATTAACAGATTCCAAGGTGTATGTGTGAGGGATGCAAGTGTAACATTTCATCTCTCAGCTTGAGAAGTGAAGAGAAGAAGAAAAGGTTCATCAATTTCTGATGGGTCTGGATGACGTGACCTATGGGACAGCACGTTCTAATATCTTAGCGACAAATCCTTTGCCCTCGCTAAACCGAGTCTACACAACCATGGTGCAAGAGGAGAGAATGAAGTCAATTGCCAAATCAAAAGAAGAGAGAGGGATGGTTGTGGGCCTCGCTGTCCAGACGGGATACAAGCCAAAAGGACGAGGACAGGGGAAAGATACGTCAGTGGTGTGCTCGCACTGTGACAAACTAGGACATGATGAAAAAAGGTACTTTCAGATCATAGGATACCCCGACTGGTGGGGTGAATGGCCACAAAACGAGGGGGGGAAGACTGGAAGGAACCAATTCAAGGCAGGTGGAAGCCGAGGAAGAGGTGGCACGATTCGTGCCAATGTGACACAAGTTACTGCAGGTAGCCCCGCTGATACGGGAATAGAGAATGGAAGGAGCGAAGTGGTGGGCCTGAGTAATGAGTAGTGGCATGCCATTCTGGAAATGTTGAACTCCGAAAAACCATTGAAAACAAAAAGATGTTTGGTAAGGATGTTTGTGACTTATGGATCATAGATAGTGGTGCCTCTAACCATATGACAGGAACTTTGAGAAATCTCAGCAAGGAGCGTACTATAGGAGGTTGCCCGGTGGGGTTGCCAAATGGTGAACAGGTGCTGGCAAAGAAAGAAGGAGATGTCATTCTTGATGGAGGACTCAGATTAAAAAATTGTGTTATATGTGCCAAAATTAAAATGCAATTTGATATCAATGTCACAATTAATAGATGAGGCGCAGTTCTTCGTGTTGTTCACTAACAAGTTTTGTATAATGCAGGACCTCACTTCGAGGATGCTGATTGGAGCGGATGAGCAGAAAGATGGGCTTTATCTGTATCATGGTGTGCGTGAGATGCAAGTTTTTCAGATTAGTGCAGAAAAACAACTTGAGCTTTGGCATAAGAGAATGAGACATCCATCTTTTAAAGTAGTTCAAATGCTTCCTAATTTGAGTAGCAATTGTAAACGTGAGTGCTTCAATAAATTTTGTGAAGTATGTGAAAGATCGAAACAAACGAGAGAAAATTTTCCTTTAAGCGATTCTCGAGCCTCAGATATTTTTTATTTAATACATTGTGATTTATAGGGGCCTTATAGAACCCCATCAACTTATGGTGCATCTTATTTCCTCACTTTAGTTGATGATTACTCTCTGGCTTTGTGGATATATTTGTTGAGAGAAAAGAAAGTGGTGGCAAGCTCAATGGTCAATTTTTTCTCCCTAATTGAACGACAGTACAATAAAAAGGTAAAAATGATGCGTAGTGATAATGAGACTGAATTCATGTGTTTAAAACAATATTTTATGCAACATGGAATCCTTCATTAAACATCATGTACAAGGACTCCTTAACAAAACGAAAGACTGGAAATAAAGCATCGACACATTTTAAATGTTGCGCGAGCACTATGTTTTTAAGGAAAACTTCCTCTTCGCTTCTAGGGAGAATGCATTTTGGCTACCGGGTATTTAATTAATATAACGCCACCATCAGTTTTTGATGGGAAGACCCATATGAAATGATACATGGGAAGCCACCATCTTATAATCACTTGCGGGTATTTGGTTCTCTATGTTATGCTTACAACCAAAGCTGACGAGGGGATAAATTTGATAGTAGAAGTTAAAAATTTGTCTTTGTTGATTACCGTATGGACAAAAAGGATGGAAGCTCTTTGACTTGGAAAAATGAATTATTTTTGTCTCACGTGATGTTAAGTTTGTGGAAGAAGAGTTCCCCTTTGCCACTTAACCCAATGAAGCAGATGAGCACATTCCACAAGTGCGGGCCCCTGAAGGATTTGTTGACACTATAATTGAAGAAGCAGAAGGTAGTGACGGTGGCCCACCAGACACTCATATAGCGGCTCCTAACATTGCATCTGAAGATTCTGAACCCACGTTTCCTGCAGCATCAACCACCACCGAAAGGGGGGTTCTAGCACTCATGATGATGCGGCCTTGGTGATTGAAGACACGACAACACCCACTGCTACCTCTGTTGTCCTTATCGCTCAACTCCGCCGAGGACAACGCATTAAGCAACCTTCAGTGAAACTCAAAGACTATGTCTTTCACACCAAGATATACCATGACTCACTAGCTCGCTCTCCCCCTCTGTCAGTTTCTTCAAGTGTGTCCTATCCTTTGGCCAACTATGTATCTTGTGAAAAATTTTCTTCCTATCACCACACTTTCCTTGCTGCTGTACATGCAGAACGAGAACCTGTGCACTTCTTTGAGGTGGTCAAAGACGCTCGTAGAGGGAGGCAATGGCACGCGAAGTAAAAGCTCTTCAAGACAATGGCACTTGGGATCGTGAGACATTGCCTTCGGGGAAGAAAGCTCTCGGTTGCAAGTGGATTTATAAAATTAAATATCACTCAGTTGGGAGTCTTAAGCGATTCAAGGCACGGTCAGTCATTCTCGGCAACCACCAAGTTGAAGGATTGGATTACAATGAGAATTTTGCTCTTGTGGTCAAGATGGTCACTATCTGCACCGTCTTAGTTGTAGCAGTTGCTAAAGACTGGGAGCTTCATCAAATGGATGTCCACAATGCTTTCTTACACGACGATCTTAAAGAGGAAGTATACATGAAATTGCCTCCCAGTTTCCAGGTGTCACAACTAGGAGCAGTGTGCAAACTTCGTAAATCACTTTATGGTTTACGGCAAGCCCCTCGCTGTTGATTTGCAAAACTTTCTGCTGCTTTAGTTCAGCATGGTTTTCAATAGTCTTATTCAGACTACTCATTGTTCACTCTTCATCAAGGTGATGTGTGGCTTGTGGTGTTGGTTTCTGTAGATGACCTTGTCATTGGAGGTAATAATACAGCTGCTATTCAACAATTTAAAAATTATCTCCATCGTTGTTTTCACATGAAGGATTTGGGGCGCTTCAAATACTTCCTCGGGGTGGAAGTTGCTCGATCTCCCACTGGTATTTACCTGTGCCAAAGAAAATATGCCGTGGACATTATCACCGAAGTTGGGTTACTTGGAGCCAAACTGACCCCCACTCCATTGGAAGAAAATCATCGTTTGGCATTAATAGATGGCCCGTTACTCTCTGATCCTAGCCAATACCTTTGCCTCGTTGGACGCCTCATTTACCTTTGTTTCACACGACCTGAGCTGTCCTACAGTGTTCATATTTTTATCTCAATTCATGCAGGTTCCCCGAGAGGACCACTAGCATGCTGCCTTGTGCGTGGTTTGATACTTGAAGGGACACCCAGGGCAGGGTATCCTCTTGCGTCGCGACAGTGACTTTTGCCTCTATAGCTGATGTGACTCAGATTGGGCGAGCTACCCTCTAACTCGCAAGTCTCTCACTGGTTGGTTTATTCAACTTGGCAACTTACCGGTTTTCTAGAAGACCAAGAAACAACACATTGTCTCCAAATCCTCTGCGTAAGCCAAATATCGCTCCATGGCTAACATCACTTGTGAGTTAAAATGACTGAAGGATATTCTCTCTAGCCTTAGCATCTCCCACACTGTGCCCATTCGCCTCTACTGTGACAGCCAAGCTGCCCTGCATATCGCCAAGAACCCCATCTTCCATGAACGCACGAAGCACATTGAAGTCGATTGTCACTTTGTTCGGGGTGAAATAGTTTAGGGACATCTCAGTCCCTTTTATATTCCTTCTCACACCCAACTCGCGGATCTTTTAGCTCTTGGCACCAAACAATTTAATTATCTGTTGGGTAAGTTAGGCATTCAAGACTTACATACACCAACTTGGGGGGGGGGGGTAAAACGAGAATATCTGCATTATATCTATCAGAATCTGTCAGCAATTAATTTGCGAATTATTAGCTGTACATATCTTTAGAATAGGAAGTATTTTCTGTCAGTATCATGGACCCAATAATTTAGGCAAGTAGATTAGCTCAATATCAGGATAAGCACCAAACTTATACATATACAGATGTATTGTGTTGGAATAGACAGATCATTGATTCATATTTGAGCATCAATGCTTATGATTACTCTAGTCCGTTAACAAATAGAGTGGGGGGAAGGAGATTCTTGAAATAATTTTCACTTCATTTACATGGCAAAAAATTGGGAAGATGAGCTTTAGACATGGAAGTATGTTAAAGGATAGAAAAAGAAAGAGTTGCTACTGGTGTTTTAAAGCAAAAAACTAGATTTGCCTTCTCTCTCTTAATGTATATGTGTCAGTTTTGGGCAGTGTTGGCGAAAAGAAAACACAACTGTTGGTGATTAAAGTAGTAGGTCTGGAATTCGAATCAAAGGGCCAACTTATGCATCTCATTTAAAAGATAAATAATTCAAGGTTTATCAGCAACTCCTAACTATGCAAGCCTAAAGCATAAGTTTGATATGATGAAGGATTTCTCTAAAGTCAAGAGCATCTAAGAGAAGGGCGGTAAAGGTGAAGCATTGAAGCATGAAATTATTAAGAAAATGAAAGAAGTCATAAGCTGACCTGATATGAAGGAGAAGATGGAAGAGAGAAACTTTTGAGAAAATCAAAGATGTAACATCTCATCAGATTTGAAAAACATAATCCAGCTACTAAAATTAAAGGCAACAAAACAGAGAAGACACTTGATGGAACAACCAAAAATAAAATCAAAGCTTTAGAACAATAAATACAGCAGAGACTTTCAGCTGTTATGAAATCCTCGAAGTCAAAGGCAAAACACGAGCAGTTGAAGTCAGAGATTGTAGAAGTTGTAGAAGATCTGGATAAAAGTTTGAAAAATGGTAACTCTGACTAGCATGATGAATCCAGAGTAGAAATTAATGTGGGTGCAAGTAGTGGCTTTGCTTAGAGTAAGCTCCTTCTTCTGTTCTCCCTTGCTTGTTTTGCACATAAATTATACATACAACTAAGTCTCGCTTATTTTACACATAAATTATACATAAAGTCTTGCTCATTTCGTAATAAATTCATTATTTTGTTACTCTTCCTACATTAACTCTAACTGCATATATTTTTGAAATTAGCAGGACCTTTTCTAAAATTTTGCCAATAGTTGATAGAGATTCAAACTGATGGTTGATTTTCGGCTTTCTCGATAATGTCACTGCTTTCTAAAGACGTTCCAGGGTGATTCATACTCCACTCTTGGCCATCACTCTACTTTCCAAAATTGCATTTTCTCACTATCACCTTTCCTGAGCGATCAAGGTTTTAACTTCTATTAGAACAAGAAATTGGTGTAAACGTTAACAAAAACTTTGTCACATCAGCAGTTAACTGACGACTTAACACTGTTAATGGTTAGGGTTTATTTTGAACAATTTTTATAAGGTTTGAAGATCCTAACTGCAAAAGAAATGTGTAGATAGGGAGGAGCTAGGAAACTGCCAACACCTCTACCATATTTGCTAACGTTATCCATTCACTTATCCTTTCAAATGTTTAAATTCTTTTTGCATATGTAAATTAAGTTCCTTTATTTTAGGTAGAGCAGTTAGAAACTTTTATATTTAAACTACTGGAAGTATGAATGAAAAGGGGAGATTGGAATTCAACAATATTATCTGTGGTGATTCTCGCCCAAACGAGAAAACTTCTTAAATATTTTTCCAGCTTCTAATCTGGACCTATCAATTGGTATCAGAGCTATATCAAAATGGCCTCCAATAAAGAACGTATTGAGAACCTGGAAGTAAGCCTTGGCGAGTTACAAGACAGCTTTAGTCGGATGGAGCTCGGGGATGGCCGACAAACTCCGTATCATCGAAGAGAACCTCAAGCGACTTACCGACACCATTGCCTCCAACTTATAAGGTTCCAACAACAATGCTTCTGGTCGGGCTGGTTACGATCGATCGTCGAGTGAATAGGGAGCAGAGAGAACTGAGGGGGGGCCGCCAACCATTTTGCTCTAAGTTAACAAAGCTTGAGTTTCCTTCCTATAGCGGCAATGACCCGACGGAGTGGTTTAACCACGTGGAGCAATTTTTTGAACACCAAAATACCATTACAGATCAAAAGGTGGCGTTGGCGCCATATCACCTAGAAGGCGAAGCCAACTAATGGTGGCAATGGTTACGCCGAGTCTGCAAGGAAGAAGAGAAAGAAATCACTTGGGCAGTGTTTGAAGAGGCGCTTTGGCTCAGGTTCGGGCAGACTGAAAGTGAAGATTTTGATGAAGCCTTGTATAAAATAAAATAAAAGGGTTCATTGCGTGAGTACCAAAAAGAATTGGAGAGATTGGGTAATCGGGTTCAAGGGTGGGCACAAAGAGCCTTGGTGAGAACATTTATCGGTAGACTTAAATCTGAAATAGCAGGCGAAATTTGAATGTTCCGACCCAAGTCTTTGAAGGAAGCGATTAGATTGGCCATCATAAGAGAGGATCAATTGAATCGACAATGTTAGTCTAACCAATCTGGACGAGGTACGATCACTCAACCATGCTAAGCGTTAGCAACTCCGTCGTCATCACCCATAACTTCATCAATTGCAGCTGCCAAACAAATCTCTTGGGATGAAATGCAGAAGTGTCGAACACAAGGATTATGCTTCTACTGAGATGAGCGGTTCACCCTGAGCCATCGATGTCGCAAACCCCAACTACTATTACTGGAAGGTGACGACGACGAAACTACATGGGCAAATAACATCCTGAACCTTGAGGGCAATAACTAAATAAATACAATAACCTATTGACTGTTAGAATAATACAAAATTGAAATTAATCACATCAAAGCATCTTATAATTCGATTATTTTATTTGAAATATTTTATTTTTATTATTTGTTGATAATTACATTACATAGGAGAGATATGCGGTAGTAATACTGAAGTATTTATGATTCCTTAGGTTCTATTTGGTTGAGGGGTTAGTAATGGAACGGGATGGAACGTAATACACTTCCATTGTTTTATTGAATGTTTCATAATGGAATGAAATAAAATGAGATAGAAGCGGAGAATTTCATGTTACGTTTTATTCCATCTTAAACAGTGAAAATAAGAAACCTCCGATTCAGGAGGTTTATGATGGAACGTAAACTAATAAATATATACTACCTAATATACCCTCATTAATTTTTCTTAATACCAATTATTTCTTCTAATCCTAACCTCCTTTTCCCCAGACTCATTTATACGATCCACAAAAATTGTATATAATTAATAATATTTTTATATTATTTCTCTTACCATTATTAATAATAAATTGTATATAATTAATAATAAAATAAAAATTTAATAAAATTTTTATTAATGAAAATATAAAATATATAAAAAATTATTATTTAATTGTTTGTATATATTTCTAAATAAATAAATAAATAATTTTTAAATATAAATTTTATTTTTATTAAATATATAAAATTTTTATTAATTATTTAAAATATTATTATTAATTATTTAAAATATTATTATATTATATTTAATATATTAATATTATGTTTGGTCAGAGTTGGTATTAAGAAAAATTATTGAGGGTATATTAGGTAGTATATATTTATTAATTTACGTTTAATCATAAACCCTTCAAATAAGAGGTTTCTTATTTTCACTGTTTATGATGGAATGTAATGTAACATAAAACCCTCCGTTTATATCTCATTCCATTCTATTATGAAACTCTCAAACAAACGATGAAAGTGTGTCATGTTCCATTCCCTTCTATCCCTAACCCCTCAACTAAACAGGCCTAAGGGAGCGTTGATGGATTTTATGGGCTAAAGGATCCAAGTAAAGAGCACTAAGCAAATGCTATTCATTGGTTAGGGCTATTCAAGAGTTGCTCGCTAGAGATTGGATAGTAAGGCAGAGACACATGAACAAGGAAGCCAATCGATATGCAGATTGGCTGGCCAACTACGCTCAATCCTTTGAACTTGGGACAGCCACCCTTCAACGCCCTCCTTTAGACTGTATTACAATCATCATAGAGGATATCGCGGGGATCTCTTTCCCTCATGTCATTATGTTACTTTTGATGTACTTTCTTTATAATGGGGAAAAAAAGAGCAAATCATAACTGGAAAAATCTCATCTTTGGAAAGGGGAAATGCAACTAAAAGGGAATATTTGAATTAGAATTTTTTTTGGGTAAAAGGGATAAATAAAAACAACAAGCTACCGCCTTAAGAAAGCAATCGAACGCTGATCATTCCAAAGAAATGCCTTCATCCTTGGACTCGAAGAATCATTGCTAGATGACCCTTGACGAGCTAAAAAATCATTGCTAGATGCCGACTGGTTAGCGCACTATGCCGGTCATTTTGCTGTAGGAGTCACTTATTTTGATACTACACCTATTTGGTGCTACCTTATCCTATTAGAGGATTTGTCGGGAATCTATTTCTCCATACTTGTTGTGTAATTGATTCCGGTAATCTCCCCCTTAAAAACATCTGCACATTGATTTAAGCACTCCCAATTTCTCTAAAGCAAGGATCTAATCTCCACAACTAGAGTAAAGTATGGGTGAAAAGGTATGACAAGGCTGGTTAACAAGAATCGCTGCTTCCAAGGAATCTGACTCCACAAGGACCTTCCGATACCCCTGATCCCAGACAAGACCAAATCAAGACGAATAGTTTGGAATTCTTCAACCATATTAGTCGTATGACCAATAAATCCTGAGAAGCCAAAAATCAAATGGCCAATATCATTCCAGATGATTCCACCAAACCCAGCATCACCCGAGTTACCTAACGAACTTCCACCAACGTTAAGCGTAACAACGCCGACCGGGGGAACAATCTACGAAACCCATCTATCCATCCTATACTTTGGGATTTGCCCACCAAACATATGGGCCGTTTCACACTCTTTCAATAAAGACTTGAACCAGCGACATTGACCAAAGATGGATATAGAAGAGTGTTGAATAACATCAAGATTCTGTGCACGCCATATTATCCAAGCACAAGTAGTGAAGCTCAAGATGGAGGAGATAGATAGGCTCGCATCTAGAACAAACTTATCACACCACTCATCCAACGAGAGATTGAAAAAACAATTAGTTGGGATACTCGACCCAGAATTCCAAACTTGATATACCCAAATGCAGTCCCTCAAGGTATGGATAATAGTTTCCGAACCTCTACCACAATGGGAGCACATTGGAGAAGTAGCTATGTGTAACATCCCGTTAACCATGTTAAGGATAGAATAGTAAATAATGATAAATTTATGTGGAATTAGGAAAAAACACGTCATGCATAAGTTAATTGTGACATACACATTTATTTTGCACATTTATATGATTGTACATGCATTCATTGGCAT
>JAOSBM010000004.1:1667203-1679342 GCA_027568955.1 Erythroxylum tenue
ACCAAGCCTCTTGGCTCTTATGTACCAAGTTTTAGGGTTCTAACCCTTAGTAGAGGGGCGGGATGTTACATACAAGGACTCGCTTCTGGGTAGACCCATGGGTTGAGGGCATCGGACCCCTTATTTCCCTTGTTATAAACCAAATCCCTGATTCCATTATGTCTCATACTGTCCAACAATTTGTAGACTCAGCAGGCAATTGGAAGTTGGATACCTTTCAATCGTACGTCCCCGCCTCGATATGTAGGACTATCGCAGGTATGTTTCCCCCAAATGCCTATTTAGGACAGGATAAGGTGAGCTGGAGACTGACCGGTACTAGATAGTTTACCGTAGCTTCCACTTATTCCATGATCATGGACTATACCGACGCCTCGCCCCATGGGGTATGGACGGTGATCTGGAAATGGCAGGGTCCACCTTGAATTCGCACATTCCTTTGGCTTCTCACTCACGACCGATTACTCACAAACTAGCATCGGATCCATAAACAAATCACCAAGGATGAAGCGTGTATCCATTATCACCATGAGGAATCCTCGATTCATGCCGTGTGCAACTGCTTCAGAGTGCGCCAAGTGTGGAACGCCTTCCCTCCACACCTAGTTTCTCATGATTTTTTCATTACGCCGACCTGGGAGTGACTCATTCACAATCACCATCTGCACCGCCGAGTGTTTGGCCATGAATGGGCATGTGTTTTTGGAATCACCTGTTGGTTCCTTTGGTAATGGAGAAATCTGACCCTATTTGATGAACGGTTTAACTGGCCTTCCTCACCTATTTCTCTCATTGTTTCTTATGCAGGTTTAATTCACTAGTCAGACATGGGGCAAAGTCGGGTTCTTTCCGAAAATCACCCTCGATAGACTCAGAGACTCAGCTAGAGCAAACCTCCTACCGAATGGATAAAATTAAACACGGATGGAACATGTAAACGGTTCTTGTCCTCAGCGTCAACAGGAGGTCTTCTCTGGGACAATGCAGGCACCTGAATTGGAGGGTTCACTCAGAATCTAGGCCAGTGCAATCCGATGTCAACAGAACTCTGGGGCGTCTTTACAGGACTCACGTACGCGTGGAACCTGGGCTTTCGCAGGATCGAACCAGCAGTCGATTCTACTGCAGTGATTGATATTCTATCTTCGGCAGCCCACAGATCTTAGGCACTCAACCCCATCGTCTAGGGTATTAACGAGCTATTTATCCGTAATTGAACTGTTACTCATCGCCATATTTATCAAGAGAGTAATAGATGCGCTGACTGGTTTACAAAATATGCTGGTCACTTCGATGTAGGAGTTACTTACTTTGAGACTACACCCATTAGGTGCCACCTCCTCTTGTTAGAGGATTTGTCGAGGAACGACTCCCCTAGAATTAAAATGTAATTTGTTGAGTTTTCCATTTATGCAAAAAAAATAAAGAATTTAAAATTTGATCGAAAGAGATTGTCTTTATCTATTGAAAATTTTGAAGTTTAATTAAAAATTTATTAAATAAAAATTAATTGTTTTATTTCAATATATAAGAATTAATTGATCGTTTTTTAACAACAAAAGTTGATAAAGTAAATTAAATTGAAAAGTTAAAAACCGAATCAAAAAGTTTAACTGTTTCAAGTTTTTACGACTTAACCGACCGAACGGATTCAGTTTTTTAATCATTAAATTTTTTTATTATAAGTTTATTTTTTAATTATCTTTTTAACGATGTAGGAAATAACAGTCAATTATAACATACGCCCACCAAGTTACTTTCTCCATTGTCACTCTGCTTCAGGTGTAACTACGACGAACTCCAATCCTTTGGTCTGTACACAACGATTGGGCTTCTTACTGTGTAACAAGAGCTTTGCCAAGTGACCGAACCCGACAATATCTACGGGGTGCTAGACATGGATCCTATCTTCACGTTAACCTTAAAACTTTGCTTCTGATAAGCGTGAGAGAAGGACAGAGTCATGGGTGTCACTGTTATTTCCACTCCCTTTGGAGCTTTAATGGTGGCATTGTAGACAGAAGAAGTGCCCACGTTATTCACTGTTTTTGTGAATACACCTACGGTGGGGTTCTGGTCTTTTTTGATGCTAAGTTGCATGGTGGGGTAGTTCAGAACATCGACTCCATGAGCAGCGGGGAATGAAGAACAATTTACAAAATAAACACATACCATATCAGAATAAGTCGGGTCCTAAATGCTACGGCTTCAAATCACCTATGTCGTAAAACCTGTGCCACCTATTTCTAACAACGTTCAACTCATCTATTTTTTTTCTCAGTTATTAAATAGTTACACCCTGTTTGGAACACAAGGAATTAAATTCAATCTTGCATACAATCTTTTTGGCATGAATTCAATTCAGTTGTTGATTTAAACCCACCTCCCCTTGTAAATTGAATTCACGCAATAAACCACGTGAATTGAAATCTAAAGGTTGTTGGTTTCGTTTTTAACATTAGAAACCCAATAATACCCACAACTTCTCAACCCTATCACAACAGTAGCTGACCCTCTTCTCCTCTTCTCCCACGCACCAGCAGACCAGAAAGTTTAGAACTTTCTCTAATTTTTCTTTTTCCTAATTCGACCCTTTTCGGTACTTAGTTGTTCAGACTCCAAGAAAGAGATAAAAGGGAGGGTTGTGGAAAAAGACTGGTTTTTTGATCCAATAAAGCTATGTAAAACCTCTGCTATGTTCATGAAATCCAAATACCCACAAACCGGAACAACTAAAAGTTAAAGAAATTAATGAAAGAAGTACAAAATATTGTTTATACTTACTGGTTCAAGGCTTCAAGCTGGAGATAAAAGGAAGGATGCGGAAAAGACTAGTTTTTGATCGACCAAACTCTGTGAAAAACTTGTTACTATTCAAGGAATAAGAAGAAAGGAATCAAAGAAGAAGAAACAGAGAGCAAGAACGTAATCAACAGAACAAGAAAAATTAGAGAAAACAAAAAAAAACAAGTAGAAGAAGAAATGTGGGAAACCGTTGAAGCGTTTGAGCGGGGACGTTCTACTTCACTGAAGAAGACGAAGTTACCTATATATAGCATGCAAAATTTAGACTCAATAATATTTTATTATAAATCTATTTCCACCACCGCTTTTAGAGAATTTTATAATAGTTTTTAATTTTACAAAATTAAAAAATAGTTTTATAAAATTAAAAAATTATTTAATTTAAAATTACAATTTTTATTTACAGATATTTTTATATTTTTATTTTAATGTTTGCATATTAAAAAAGTTATTTATTTAAAACTCCAGCTTTATTTAAATTCTAATCTAATTGGGATAATATTGTAATATTGTAATATTTTATATTTATTTATATTAAATTATATGTGAAATTATTTATTCGAGGGAATTGCATATCATTTTTTTAATTAGATTTAACTCTTTTGCCTGGTTCTCTTTATATATCAAGGGTAAATGTGTCTTATAAAATAATTGAATTCAATTATACTCTTATTGGATCTGTTCCAAATAGTGTAATTGAATTCAATTCTAATATTATTGGATTTGTTCCAAACAGTGTAAATTGAATTCAATTCAATCTCATTAATGTAATTGAATTCAATTCGTTAATGAATTTAATTCGAAGGTTTTCAAACAACCTGTTAAATATTGTGGAAAACAAGTGGAACAAAGTTAACGGCACCGGTGATTTGAATCCAGATGCTGCCTCTAGCGCAAGGTCCTGATGTTGGAAGGAATAAATGAAGCGATTGAACCCAATGTTACCATCATATTCTTCTGGTCGCATATGCATAAACGATAAAACGTTTGGCAACAATATGCTTCATGCTTATTTAATTTCAGACCAAATCAAATCAGCTCATTGAAAATATGGTTAGCAATAGGTCGGACCTAGTTGAGCGAACTCCGGACCTTAAAACTTTCGTCAAAGACGATCCAATTATACATTTTTTAATTAAAAAAGGTAATTTTCCTTTTTTTTTTTGAAAAGGAAAAGCTACACGAAAAAACTAATTAAGGCAATGTCTGTGATACAAAAAGCCGTGTTGATCACGGAGCATGGGAACTCTGACTAGTGTCGGAGGCTCCTAAAGAAAATGAAGGCCGGGGCTGACTGACGCTGCAAGTGCGGCTAGGCAATCTGCACTCTGGTTGCCTTCTTGATAGACATGTTGTATCTTCACCTCCCAGGATTGACTTAGAAGATCCTGAATACCTGCCAGCAAAGAAACGTAGTCAGTTCCAGGAAGGCGAAAAGGGGAAAGAATATTTATCACCTCGAGGGAGTCGACTTCAACGATGATCCGTCGAAAACCAAGCAACCAAGCTAGGCGCAGACCCGAGTAGACTCCCCATAGCTCGGCCTCTAACACCGAACCTCGCCCTATGTTATGGAGAAAACCGCCACACCACTGCCCCTGACAATCCCGAAACAAACCCCCTGCAGTGGCAAGGTGGTGACCCGAATTGGTCGCACCATCGGTATTAAGTTTAACCCATCATGGCGGCGGTTTAGGCCATCCAATGAGTTAACCTGCGGGGCAGTCAGGGGCACCAAACACCTGCCGTTCCATAGCACAGACCTGGATAATCCATGTAGCATAATCAAGAACTATGCGGTAGCCATCAGTGGGCCAAGTAAAGCCCTCTTCAAAAAGTTGACGATTCCTCCATTTCCACAGGAACCAGCAGGCAACCCCGTACAACATTGCCCATGGGATATTCTGCAGTGGATCGTGCGTCTGGAGATTGGAAGTCATCCAGTGCTCCACATCAGGCTGAAAGAAATCAGAGTTACCCACCACGGAAGAAAACCTGCACCAAAAATTGTGGACCTGCAAACAATCTCGAAAGGCATGTAATATAGTCTCCTCCTGGCCACAGGAAGGACAGGCACTGTCAAGGGTGAGATGACGCATAACCCTCTGATGGTTGGTCAGCAGCTTCCGCTTAAACATGAGCCACAGGAAAGACCAAATTCGCTGGGGTCCATCCCATTGCCAGATTAACTTCCACGGGGTGCTAAAGGCTGTCGAGGAACGGCCGACGAGAAAATCATAAGCGGACGCCGTGGTAAATCGCCCTTTAGACGTAAGCCCCCAAGTGAGATCGTCTTCCGCTGGCCTCAGTGGAATGGAAGGAACAACCTCAATAGCACTGCAAATATCGATGGGGAGGTACTGCTGAAACAGTGACCATTACCAGTTTCCTTCGGCAATCAAATAATCAGACACTCTGGCATAGAGAGCACTATCAGGAAGTGGAGACCGCACTGTGGAAATTAAGGGCCCCCAGTCCGGTAGCCAATTATCAAACCAGAAGATAATGCGGCTCCCAGTGCCCAATTCCCATCGAGACCCAGTGCGGACAACAGGCCAAGTAGCGACGATACCTCTCCAGGTAGCTGAAGCTCGTGCTCGATCGAGAGAAAGAGGAATAAGGTCCAAAGGCAGCTGATATTTAGCTTTCAACAGACGGACCCAGAGGGCTGAGGGCTGATTTATCAAGGCCCATCCAAGTTTTGCTAAGCATCATTAGAAGCTCGGAGCCGCTTGAGTCCTAGGCCCCCGTCGTGTTTGGGCTTATAGACTTCATCCCAGTTAACCAAATGCATGTGTCAAGTTTCAGTATTGGTGCCCCATATAAATGAGCGCATAAGATGCTCCAACGCGTCACAAAGGTGTCACAGGAGGCGCACGGTTTGCATTGTAAAGATGGGGAGCGCTACGAGGACAGATTGGGCCAAAGTAACTCGGCCTTCTAGGGAGAGCGTCTTACCCTTTCAGCCCGCCAGTTTTCGTTGGGCAATATCCAAAATATGTTGGTACGTACATCTAGAGGTACGCTCATGGAGCAGTGAGACGCCTAAATGCTTGCCAAGATTGCGCGTGCAGGGAATGTGTAAGAAATGGCTAAGGCTGCGGGCAGTAGACTGAGGGACATTCTTGGAGAAATAGATCCTTGTTTTATCGATATTAACTTTTTGCCCGAAAGCCTGGCAAAACACGTCCAGAGTTCGAGTAATTACCCGGGTTTGGGACTCTGAAACTTCAGCGAAAAGAATCAAGTCGTCCGCAAAGAAAAGATGTGAGATGGGGGGGCCATCCTTGCTCAGGCGAATCGGAGTCCAGTTTCCGTTACGAACCTCCTGGTCAATCAGATGGCCAAGACGTTCCATACACAGGACAAAGAGGTAAGGCGAAAGGGGGTCGCCCTGACGGATACCACGGGAGGGCATAAAGGGGAGGGTCCTCTGTCCTTACCAGTCGACTTGCATGGAGACAGTTGTCACACACTTCATGATAACTAGGAGCAGCTGCTCGGGCAAACCCAGTTCCTGAAGGGTGCTTTGAATGAACTCCCAACGAAGCCTGTCATAAGCTTTCTCTAGATCAACCTTAATCCCGAGATAACCTGTTTTCCCCGTTTTCCGGCGCACCTAATGGATGATCTCCTGGGCAATGATAATATTATCCGTGATATGACGCCCAGGAATGAAACTGCACTGAGTTTCCACCACGAGCTGAGCCATCAGAGGTTTGAGCCGATTCACAACAATTTTGGAAAGGACCTTATAAAGAACCGTGTAGAGGCTAATAGGTCGAAACTGAGCCATAATGTTCGGGGAGGGGGATTTGGGGATCAAAACGAGGATGGTTTTGTTGAGGTCCATATCCCAGCGCTCCAAACTGACCCTATTGTTTTTTGGAAAAATAACGCATTAAAACCATCCACCCCTGGAGCTTTATTGGGGTTCAGGTCAAAAGCGACATGCTGGACTTCGAGTTCGTGGAGTGGGAGGTTAAGCGCTTGCAGCCCATCTACCGACAGCGAAGGAAAAGTAACATCTATTGAGAAAGTAGGAGGGCAGTCGAGATCCGCTGTATAGAGTTGGACAAAGAACTGCCGGGCGAGAAGACGGAGGAGGGCGGGATCGGTGATGAGAACGCCATTGGGATCCAGGAGCTGCTCGATCTTCAATTTATTCCTCTGAGTTTGAGTCAGCATATGATAATATTTGGTGTTACGATCTCCTTTCGAGATCCAATCACAGAGAGCACGCTGGTGCTAAAAAAGTTCTTCCTCACACAGAACCTGACAAAGATCCTCACTCAACTTATCCTCCAACGCTAAGAGGGATTCTGAAGGAGCAGCAGTGAGGCTCCATTGGACACCCTTTAAGCACGTGAGCAGCCGACGTTTCTTGTGAAAAATATGGCCAAAGACGTCTGCATTCCAACGCGAGAGATTAGTAGAGAAACTGGCTAGCGCTTGACACATAGTGGCCGCAGGAGGGAGCCAGTGCTCGGTGACTACGTCTTCGAAGCCCGGGTGAGTAAGCCAAGCATTATGAAAGCGAAAGCCCACATCACGCAGAACTCGCATGTTCGGCCGGTGAATGTGAATGAGCATAGGCCGATGATCGGACCCCATGAAGGGAAGGTGGTGATTGGCCGTGTGAGGAAACTGATGAACCCAGGCTGAAGATCCGAAGACTCGGTCAAGTCGGGCTCTGATCAACCCTCGCCTCCAAGTAAACTTCGACCCAATAAAGCCCAGGTCATGCATGCCACTCCCGTGGACCCAGTCCCGAAAGAGCGGACTAACAACTCTTGCAGAGCTAGCACCGCCAATTTTATCCGATTGGGCCAATATAGCATTAAAATCACCCCCACTAGCCAGGGGCCAGGAGTATGCCGTCCTACCCAAGCTAGTCGCGACCACAACATAGGTTGTGAAAGCAAAAGAGCCAGTCGCAAACTTTACCGTGGTATGAACGAATTGTCGATGAGCGATCCGAACCGAAAGATCAAAGTCGTGATTCTATAGGAGCCAAATGCCACCCGAGAACTCGAGAGCTTCAACTCCAAAAGAGTAAGGAAACCCCAAAGAGTGGACTACAGATTGGGCCCTAGGCCCACTAAGGCACGTTTCTATCAAGACTAGGATACCTGGCCGATGCGTACGCAAATAATGACATAGTATGGAAAGGAACCGGGTCCCCCCGGCCCCTTGACAGTTCCAAATTAAGATCGACATAAACATAAACTAAAAGGAAACGGAGAAAGCGACCTAACCCGTGCCGCCTGGAGGACCAGGCATAGGACCCTGTAGCTGGGTCGGTGTAACCGAAGCATCCACGGTTGGCTGTTGCATTTGGGCCTCCGAGGGTCGCCCCTCAGGATCGTCAACTGGAGGGACCGTAGCAATGAGAACGGTACCCGCGGGGAGATTAGACCCTGCCTGAGCCTCAACGCCCTCCATACTGTGAAAAGTCTCCTCCAGGCCTAGAATTCGGTCCTAAAAAATTTGGGTGTCACACACCATTTCCGTGTGAGAGGAGAGTTCGATAGCCAGATGGTTGTCCTGAGTTGAGGGTTGTAGTTGGAAGGTGGGTCCCGGAGGCCTGCTCGACTCCAGGAGAGCCCCGGCCTGGGGACTGGCACCCTGCATAATCCGAGGAGTAGCAGTTTGGGGGCCTTTGGATGTCTTTTTGCCTTTAGGTTTTGGCCCAACAGCTTTAAACACAACACCTTGTGAGGGCTGTGGGCCTTTGCCCATACCGTTTGATGGACTGGAGCTAGGAACAAGCCCAAAGATTGGAGGCTTGGACGGCCCCGCATGAGCGTCCACATCCTTGGAAGACGGCTCCATCTGGTCTGCCAACAGACTGAAATGTGAGCCCCCTACTGCCTTACCCCCTTGTCACGTCCATCCATAGGTAGCCGTTGCATGGGCTGTTTAGGAGGGCGCCGTTGTACGAGTGTCCAATCACCATAACCTCGCGGTGGTACAGGTGTAGACTCCCCGCGTGTAGCTGTAGCAGAGGCCGCCTGCGCCAACGGTTCACCAACGGCAGGACCAAGGGCCGGAGGAGCGGGAGTGCGCTGTGGGCAACCAGCGTTGACGTGGCCGATCCGACCACAGGAGTAACATAACTACGGCAACCCTTCATAAGCGAGGAGCAGCGTCTTGCCATCCAGAACAATGCTGTGCCGCAAGGGAGAGCCGAGGTCAATATCCACCGCCAACCTGGCATATTTACCCCGTGCCTTCAACAACGTAGCATCATCAATACAAACCGTCTTCCCGATTAAGTCTCCCACAGCCGTTAGTATATGAGGATTATAGCGCGAGAGAGATAAGTTTAGGACACGAACCCAAACCACGACACAGTTCGCCAGTTCATGTGAAGCCCGGAAAGTAGGCAGCCACCGCTGCACCGAAAGCAAATGATCGTATATGACCCAAGGGCCATAGGTTAAGGCTTTGATATAGTCGTCTTCGTCCCGAAACGTACGAGAAAAAAATCAAACTCAAGATCCACAACTGTTATCGGGCCCGAAGGGTTCCACAGAGATTCCAACCGCGAGCTGAGGAGACGGAAACCAATCTTCTGGCCGAGCAACTTAACGACCACCGCATTGCCCCATTGTGAGTCCAGTTTTCCTTGAAGTTGGCCAAGAGGGTGATGCTACCCCCTTGCTCCTCCGACACTAGAATATCACCTTCGTCAGGGGCGATGACTTCTTCGTCCGCCCATGCACTACCAGGGCGCGCGGCTTCAGACGGACCCAGCACTGCAACACTATACGACTTTGGAGCGGGCTGTTGGATTTCCTCCTCACGCTTACGGGTACGAACCCGCTTAAGGAGCTGACCCTCCGGGTCAAGGGGCTCCATAAGAGAGGCTGGTAAACTCCCGAAAAGTAAGCAAACAAAATGGCCAAAACAAACTATTCAGAAACGCAAGAAAACGAGCTCGAAATCATCTTTTCTCTCTCTACAGTTTCTCTTTCATTAGGGTCTATTTAAGATTGAAGATGGTGGAAAGAGTTCTGATGTATGGTGTTAGATTTACGGATAAGGAGGAAACGGTGATCATTCAAATAGCTGCATTGTCATCCTTAATCAAGAGGCTACGACGCTTCCTTGCACTCAAAAGATAGAATTGTCCACCTTAAGCATTCTTACAGACTCGACAAAAAAATAAAGAAGTAAATCACGGTTTGATCTCACTTAATTTCTCAAAAAGACAACTCAATATTTGATACGCACAAAGAACCACTATATTAGATAAACTCCAGTATTGCCGCTGTCACCTCTTGAACATAAGACCTACACACAACTTCCTTTCTCATATCCAGCTGAGCTGGTACGCTTCCTTGATCTCATGTGATGGAGTGTTTTGTAAGGATTGAACACGTTCTCTCTCATTTTTGGTTAGTAATGTAATGATTTGCTCCGGACCAGAAGCTCACCTTTTTTACTGTTTTGGTTGGTGTCCTCACCCTTTTGTCTTCAGCATAGGCATATCTGAAGTCGTCACCTTTACTTACCAAAATTGTTTCTTCCACGTACTAAAACTATACATACGTACACATATTTTTATAAAAGATTTTTTTTTATTTTCAAAACAATAAATTTTATTTTAAATATTTATTAAATAAATAGGATACTAAAATTTAACAATATCTAATCTTTTTAATTATTTTAAAAATTTTAAAAACTTCTAATTCGATAATTAATCTTTTAAAATTTGTACAATTTAATTCAAAAATAATTTTTATTAATATAACATTCCAGTAAATGTTATTGTAACACCCAAATACCCCCTGGGAGGATATGTGGATGCCACCCAAAATAGTACAATCAAATCAGACTAGTTCACACACAACAGTGCTTACAATACATCACATCATACTGTCAGAAATAGATATTCAAAGTTATTACAGGCCCACAATGTACCCGAAAAATGCCATGAATGCATGCCAAAATGTCAAAGAGACAGAACATAATTAATATGCTAACCCCTACTTTGGGGCGTTACAGTTATAGTCATCTATTGATTAATTACATGAGCAAAAGTATTATTTTAATTTTTTTAGCAAAGTATTATTTTAATTTGAGTTATAAGAGTTTCGAAAAAGTTAATCATTAGATAAAAATATTTAAAAATTTATACATATATTATTTTAAAATAAATTATTGATTAAATATAATAATTTATAGATTACATAATTTATTAATAAATTAATCATTTAAAATAAATGAGTTTACTTTAGTTGAGATTTACAAACATTATAAAAGTATTTACTGTGTCTACATAAAATTTAGGAAAGTATAGTAATACGCAATCTAACCCTTAATTATAATTGTTTCTAAATGACTCACATTAAATTTATATTAAATAAAATTTCAATAATATATAAGAATAATTTATTGATTATGAAAACGGTAATAATTTATATAGTGAATAAATTGAATAAATAATTTTAAAAATAATAAATTATCATTTATTTATTAGATAAATTTAAATTAAATAATGAATAAACTATTATTTTCAATTTGCTATTTCTATGTATAACACACGAAATTGTGTCATACGAAAAGTTTAAGGGCCGTTTGGTTCCACTTTTATTTTTCTGTTGTTGTTTTTGGTTTCTGTTTCCTGTTTTTAGTTTCTGTTTTTTTTCTAAAAAAACGAAAACTTGTTTGGTGGAGATTTGTAATATAAAAACTGAAAACAAAAATCTGTTTAGTTGAGATTTTTAATAAAAACTGAAAACAAAAATATGTTTGGTTTTATTATTATTATTGTTATTATTATTAATAATATTATTAAGTTATTCTTATTATTATTACTTTTATTTATTATTAATTTTAATAAGTTATTCTTATTCTTATTAATTTTTAATAAGTTATTATTATGATTATGATTATGATGATGATGATGATGATGATTATCATTATTATTATTATTTATTATTATATTATATTATATTATATTATAATTATTAATTTATTATTATTATTATTATTAATTTTTAATAAGCTATTCTTATTCTTATTATTTATTATTTATTATTTATTATTCTTATTATTATTATTTATTGTTAATAATAATAATAATAATAATATTATTATTATTATTTTTATTTTTTATTGTTATAAATTTTCTACTTACTATTTTTAATATTATTAATATTATTAATTTTATTATACCAAATTAATTATCTTATTATTATTAATTATTAATTATTATTATTATTATAAAATTTGTATTATTATTATTATTATTATTATTATTATTATTATTATTATTATTATTCGAGATAGAAAATAGGGATATGTTGTTTTTCTGTCGAAGAAA
>JAOSBM010000004.1:1679442-1695709 GCA_027568955.1 Erythroxylum tenue
TGAATTTTTTATTTTCAAAAACAAAAAATCACAGTAGAGTAAATCAAACACGTTTTACTTATTTGTTTTTCTTTTTATAAAAATGACAACAAAAACGAAAAAAAAAACGAAAACAAACAGCCCATTAAATTAAGAGTAACGCAATGGTTTTTGCAAACCTCAGAGTAAGTCAAACATTTGTATTTATTTTATTTTTTTATGGTCCAATAATTTTTTCTTTTAAAACGTTTTCGTGTAAATATATTTAATTTTTTAAAAACTTATTTTCCGCAACAAAATAAAATAACGAATTTCATAAAAGAAGTGAAAAAAAAATCCGCCGTATGATCTAAATTCAGATTATCTGTTTTGAAAATCGGCATTTTCTTATTTATATTAAAAATTAAAATATTCGGAAGATTCAACTTTCAGCGGCTAGCTCACAAACTCGAGCATCCCACTGTATTTCCAAAACTACCCCCAACTTGAAGACCAGATATTATTAGTGGCCGTCAAGCATCTTTCAGAAATTATTAAGCTGGAAAGCGAGTGAATAAGCAAATTTATGTATTTTAATATTTTTAAAATAACATTAGTAATAGTGTAAATTATAATAAAATTATATTTATATTATTGTTTAGTAATTTGATCTTTAATTTATTTTGTAATAATTTAACTGTATCATATACTTTTGTAATTTATAAGAATAACAATTGATAGGAATAAACTTGATTTAAATTTTTTTACGGATTGATGTTTAGTCAAACTCAAGTCAAACAATATGAGTTTAACTTAATTTTTATAGTTCAAAATAGATCAAATTTAGGTTAAATTATTCGAGTCTAATATAGGTCTAATTTAATTTATTTAATTAAAAATGATCAAATTTAGGTTAAATTATTTTAGTCTAGTTGAATTTAAATAATTTAAATTTTGATCAAATTAATGTTAAAATAATGTTATTTTATTCAAAACATATTTAAGTCATTTGAGTTAAGTTAGATTTTCTCGAGTTTAATTAAAAAAAGGTTTATTGAACAACAACAACAACATCATTTAGTATAAATATTGCTGAGATTTGAAATTTAAGAAGGTACAATAACATGTAACCTTACCCCTAATTAATAAAAAGAGTATTTTTAAATGAAGAACGTGAATAAATAAAAAAAGTGCAAATTTTACATTAATTAAAAGTGTTGTTTACACTATTATATTTTTAAAAAATTAAATAAATTTGAAGATTGTTTTTAACATTGAGTATTATTTTAATAATATTAAGTACAAAATAATACTAAAAAATAAAAAATATACTTATTTCCTTTTAAATATTGATGTGCAAATTGGCCTATTATTAAATCATAACCGCCATTATTTCAGACCGTAGATCAACCAATTGAGGGGCATTTATGCCAACACAGTATTCATTTCAACGACGCAGAGCAAATCGCGATCTGAATCTCATCCCTTTCTTCCCACAATCGCAGAGCTAACTCTAAAGCTGAAGCTAACTCACTCGCTCTGTCTATCTCCTTCTTTGTTTCTGCTTCACTCTCTCTCTTTAATGCGATCGAATCCAAACAAGCCCTAACATAAGAGCCGTTACATCTACGATTTCAGATCTGAGCCCAGCGGTTGAGTCACGAGCTCGTCCTAACTCGGGAATGGCTTCTTCGGAAGCCGATTCCCGCCTAAGCCTAGTTCTAGCACCAGCTCTAGAGAAGATCATCAAGAACGCTTCGTGGCGTAAACACTCTAAGCTCGGTCACGAATGCAAAGCCATTTTAGAGCGAATCACTTCTCCGCCGCAAGAGAAGGAGACACCGTCCTCACCGTCAGATTCCGACCCCGAAGCTTCGATCCCGGGACCACTCCACGACGGCGGCCCTATTGAGTACTCCCTTGCCGAATCGGAGTCCATTCTCAGCCCTTTGATTAATGCCTGTGCGACCGGCTTTGTCAAGATTGTTGATCCAGCCGTTGATTGCATCCAGAAACTCATAGCTCATGGTTACTTGCGCGGCGAAGCTGACCCCACCGGAGGCACAGAAGCGAAGCTCTTGGCGAAGTTAATCGAATCGGTTTGTAAGTGTCACGACGTTGGCGACGATGCAATGGAGCTTTCGGTTTTGAAAACGCTTTTATCGGCGGTTACCTCAATTTCACTGAGGATACACGGAGATTGTCTGCTGCAGATAGTGAGGACTTGTTATGATATTTACTTAGGAGGCAAAAATGTGGTCAATCAGACAACGGCAAAAGCGTCATTGATTCAAATGTTGGTGATTGTGTTTAGGAGAATGGAGGCGGACTCATCAACGGTCCCTATTCAACCGATTGTAGTGGCTGAATTGATGGAGCCGGTTGAGAAATCGGATGCTGACGGGTCAATGACGGTGTTTGTGCAAGGGTTTATAACTAGAGTGATGCAAGATATTGACGGCGTTTTGAATTTGGGCTTGCCGAGCAAGGCTTCACTTGGAGCACATGATGGGGCTTTTGAAACTACGGCTGTTGAGACCACGAACCCAACTGATTTGTTGGATTCGACGGATAAGGATATGTTGGATGCGAAATATTGGGAGATTAGTATGTATAAGACGGCTTTGGAGGGGAGAAAAGGGGAGTTGGCTGATGGGGAAGTGGAGAGAGATGATGATTTGGAGGTTCAGATTGGGAATAAGTTGAGGAGGGATGCGTTTTTGGTGTTTAGAGCACTGTGCAAGTTGTCGATGAAAACACCTCCTAAGGAGGCGTCAGTTGATCCCCAATTGATGAAAGGGAAGATTGTGGCTTTGGAGTTGTTGAAGATTTTATTGGAGAATGCCGGAGCAGTGTTTAGAACTAGTGACAGGTAACCGTGCATGCATTTTTTTATTGATTTGATTTTTGGAAGTTCGTTGCTTAGTTAATGATTTTGTGCGGAGTAATAGATTTATTTGTAGATTCTTGCAAAATGATGAGGTGGAGAAATACACAATTGTGAGATTTTAATAAGGATGTATAAGGAGGGAGAAGACTTGTTCGTGTTTAACTTTTTACTTTTAATGGTTGCCTAATTTACACTTGTATATGGCAACTGGTGATGCCTGGCGAAAGAAAGTTTACTTTTTCAGCTAGTAGAATTTGTCACTCTGTGTTTCTAGTTTCATTTTGAGAGAAGACTGCGCTTTGACTTCCTTTGAAGCGTAGTTGTGCAGTTGTAATTAAGTTTCCATGAGGTAATAAAATGTCTGTAGGGAAATTTGTCTTAGCTTGAATTAAATATTAATAGCTTTAACAATCATATTTATCCTTAATTTAAGGAATTTGAATAGGAAATATCCTCACATTGCATGGCATTTGGAAAGTTTTTCCTGTGTGTGCATATGAATTGTGGTCTAGTTGGGTTTCCTGGCAATTCATGGTAGTCCTTTTGATGGATGGAAGCCATGAAATCAGAGAGCTAAATATGTTTATCATGAATGCAGTGACCTCGTTTCCTTAGTTTTTTGAATCAGGGCAAAGTCAACTATTTCCAATCAATTGGGTAATCTCTCCTCTCTTGGCCATGTAGCTACCATAACAAAATTGCGTCCATGTGACTGGTTTTAAAGTTTATGTTCTTTTTTTGTGTTGTTTGTCAGCTAGGATGATATTTGGTTTCTTGTATAGGTGAGCAGGGTCTGGTTTACATTTATGAATACTCTCTTTTAGGTGGTTTGAGAAGCTATACCGCTTTTCTTATGTCTTCTTCAATTCTTTCAAAGCATAACAAGTAACAAATTCCTTGATATGCCGTTTATGCTCATCTTGGAACAGGTTTTTGGGTGCAATCAAGCAATACTTGTGTCTGTCTCTGTTGAAGAACAGCGCTTCAAATCTCATGATTGTTTTCCAGCTTTCTTGCTCCATTTTCATCAGTCTGGTTTCGAGGTTTAGAGCTGGATTGAAAGCAGAGATTGGAGTGTTTTTCCCTATGATTGTTCTCAGAGTTTTAGAAAATGTTTCTCAACCTAATTTTCAACAGAAAATGATAGTACTTAGGTTTCTGGACAAGCTCTGTGTTGATTCGCAGATCCTGGTAGATATCTTTATTAACTATGATTGTGATGTCAATTCATCAAATATATTTGAGAGGTATGTTCTTTGATTTCTTTTAGATATCTAGTTGAGACTACATGATTAAAATCCTAATACTTCTAATTTGTAACTTGGTTTGGTTGTTCTTATTTTTCAGAATGGTCAACGGACTTCTCAAAACTGCCCAGGGTGTCCCCCCTGGTACAGTCACTACGCTGTTGCCACCTCAGGAGGTCAACATGAAACTTGAAGCTATGAAGTGCTTGGTGGCTATTTTGAAATCAATGGGAGACTGGATGAACAAACAGTTCCGCATTCCTGATCCTCATTCTAGAAAATTTGATGCAGTTGAAAACAGTCCTGATTCTAGCAATGTTACCATTGCAAATGGGAGTGGTGACGAGCCTGTTGAAGGATCTGATTCTCATTCAGAAGCATCTGCTGATGCTTCTGATGTTTCCACTATTGAACAGCGCCGTGCGTATAAGTTGGAACTTCAGGTATGTATGATTGAATGTTTGGATGCCTGCAAATAAGTTGTCTTTCTGTTTATGTTCTGGGGTCTTCCCTGGGAATCTAATGGAGAAGTTGTGGCAGGAAGGTATTTCTCTTTTTAATCGGAAACCCAAGAGAGGAATTGAATTTCTGATCAATGCAAATAAAGTGGGCAACTCACCAGATGAGATAGCAACTTTTCTTAAAAATGCTTCTGGTTTGAATAAGACGCTGATTGGTGACTATCTAGGAGAAAGGGAAGAGTTACCGCTTAAAGTAATGCATGCCTATGTGGATTCTTTTGAGTTTCAAGGCATGGAGTTTGATGAGGCTATCAGGGTCTTTCTCCAGGGCTTTCGGTTGCCTGGGGAGGCACAGAAAATTGACCGTATAATGGAAAAGTTTGCTGAGCGATACTGCAAATGTAACCCAAAAGTTTTTACTAGTGCTGATACGGCTTATGTCCTTGCCTACTCTGTGATAATGCTTAACACTGATGCCCATAATCCCATGGTGAAGAACAAGGTCTGATATAGATATTTTGCTTTTATGCAGTTGTATTTGTTTGACAGAGTGGTTTATAATTTTCTGTAATGTTGAACTGTCTCTTCCCGTGAATAAATGCAGATGTCAGCTGATGATTTCATCAGAAACAATCGTGGCATTGATGATGGAAAAGATTTACCTGAGGAGTTCATGAGATCATTGTTTGAACGGATTACACGAAATGAGATTAAAATGAAAGAAGATGATTTGGCACTCCAACAACGGCAGTCTATGAACTCCAACAAAATTTTAGGGTTGGATGGCATACTGAATATTGTTATCCGCAAGCGGGGTGAAGATATGCATATGGAGACTAGTGATGATCTTATTAGGCGCATGCAGGAACAATTCAAAGAAAAAGCTCGCAAATCTGAGTAGGAATTACTGGTTTTCCTATGTTGCAAAAATTTACTACTTTTCCATAGGTCCGCTTGTACACTGATGAGCATGTTGTTTCTACTTCTGTATTGTCTTGTATTTACCCTTAGAATATGACCATTTCTTAAAGTTTCTGATTCCAAATGCATTTACTTAGCATTTAGCTGCTAGAGTTGCATGGTTGAAGTTTGCGAGAGCTCAGACAGACATTGTTTCTTATTTGACTATTTCATCACTTGAAAATATCCTCTTATTGTGAATTTCCTATTTATTGAATTTGTGTAATCTTTATGTGGTTCTCATTGATCTGCACTGGTCTTGTTATTTGTAGGTCAGTCTATTATGCAGCAACAGATGTTGTGATCCTTAGATTCATGATTGAGGTATGCTGGGCGCCCATGCTGGCTGCCTTCAGTGTTCCTCTTGATCAAAGTGATGATGAAGTAATTATAGCACTGTGTCTTGAAGGTTTCCGTTATGCTATTCATGTTACATCGGTGATGTCCATGAAGACTCATAGAGATGCGTTTGTGACTTCCTTAGCAAAGTTTACTTCCTTACATTCTCCTGCTGATATCAAGCAGAAAAATATAGATGCTATCAAGGTTGGTACTTGACATTTCTGAATTTCTTATAAATGCCAGGAAAGATGGGTTAAATCTGTGCTCCAAATTGTTTGAGTTTGTGTCTGAAATTCTGTTAAAGTAGATTGCCCGTTCGGTTGTGCTTGATGACAAGTTATCTATGTTAATCAATACCTTAACATTTTTCTTTGGGTACATGCTATTTTGAGAATAAGTGTCTTTTTATGGCAGCTCTGCTTTGAGATGTTCTGTCATCTTGATATATATATGACTTGTTTATTCAGCTGGAGCCAAATAAAGTTTCCACATGCTTATCGTATTCTCCTCACCAATAAATTATCTCAATATCTGAATCCTTCTTATTCTGCCTAGGAGATTTTTGGTGGGAAAATATTCTGTGTTTAAACATATGAGGGCTTCTTTAGCTTTGACAGAAGTTTTTTGCGAAGGTAGTGATCATTTAGCTGAGCACATGATATTGTGAGGATTATATTAGTTTCTTGTCCATGGATAGACAAAAAATGCTGGAACTTCCCTCTCTGAAGTTACCCTTCTGGGACCGCAACTCTAAAAGGTAGTGACATAGCAAATAGATTAGAATTGAATGTTATTTGATTTTCTGAGAAAAATTTGGTCTCAATGGAGGTAAAAGTTCAAATGACAATTACAAGGATATCTGTGTGCGTTACTCTTTGCTATTTGGATGTGCCCATTTGGAAGCTAGTAAAATGTCTTGATATTGATAACTTTATGCAGCTTATTAACTACTAACTTGGAAACTATACTACACGGGTCATAACCTACTGAACTTTGTACCATTAGGCATTTGCTTCATGTATCTAACATTGCATTCATTGTTTTATCAGGCGATAGTTACCATTGCAGATGAGGATGGTAACTATTTGCAAGAAGCTTGGGAGCATATATTGACATGCGTGTCACGCTTTGAACATCTGCATCTCTTAGGAGAGGGTGCTCCCCCAGATGCGACCTTTTTTGCCTTTCCCCAGAATGAGTCTGAAAAATCAAAGCAAGCTAAGTCAACTGTCCTACCTGTTTTGAAAAAAAAGGGACCTGGGAGGATGCAGTACGCAGCTACCGCTGTGATGAGGGGTTCATATGATAGTGCTGGCATCGGTGGTAATGCTTCTGGAGCAGTCACTTCTGAACAGATGAATAATTTAGTATCCAATTTAAACATGTTAGAACAAGTTGGAAGCTCTGAAATGAATCGCATATTTACACGGAGTCAGAAATTGAACAGTGAGGCAATAATTGACTTTGTTAAAGCTCTTTGTAAGGTGTCTATGGAGGAACTTCGATCTGCATCTGATCCGCGGGTATTCAGCCTCACAAAAATGGTTGAGATTGCGTATGTATCACCTTGGTTCTTAGTTTTTTTTTTCATCATTTTTTTAATCTCTCGAATGATTCATAGATTGATTTCACTTTTTGCTCTAATCATTTGACTTGATATATTATTTCAGGCATTATAACATGAATCGCATCAGGCTTGTATGGTCAAGCATCTGGCACGTGCTTTCTGATTTCTTTGTAAACATTGGCTGTTCTGAAAATCTTTCAATTGCAATATTTGCCATGGATTCATTGCGACAGTTATCAATGAAATTCTTAGAGAGAGAGGAGTTGGCAAACTACAATTTCCAGAATGAATTTATGAAGCCTTTTGTCATTGTAATGCGTAAAAGTAGTGCTGTTGAAATCAGAGAGCTGATCATCAGATGTGTTTCTCAAATGGTTTTATCTCGTGTCAACAACGTCAAATCTGGATGGAAAAGCATGTTTATGGTATTAGCATCCTTGCCATCAAACTCACATCTTCTTATTATGTTGGTTTGGTTATGATTTTTTTTATTATTTTTTCCTACATGGCTTGTTTTGTCTGTTATGCTGCAAAGAACTTACACTTGATTCTTCAGGTTTTCACAACTGCAGCATATGATGATCACAAGAACATTGTACTCTTGGCCTTCGAAATAATGGAGAAGATTATTCGAGACTACTTTCCCTACATTACCGAGACTGAAACAACTACTTTCACAGATTGTGTTAATTGTTTAATTGCATTCACCAATAGTAGATTCAACAAAGATATCAGCCTGAATGCAATTGCTTTTCTTCGATTCTGTGCAACAAAACTTGCAGAAGGAGATCTTGGATCTTCATCAAGGAACAAGGAAAAGGACTCCTTTGCAAAAGTTTCTCCATCTTCCCTTGAAGCTGGAAAAGATGGAAAACAAGATAGTGGAGAGAGCACAGATAAGGAAGATCATCTTTATTTCTGGTTCCCTTTACTGGCAGGTATGGTTCAGCATGAGTTGTATATATCATATTATCAAAGAATTTGTTCCTCAAGCTGTAGAGCTTTGCTCTTTGTTCTTCTGCCTGCAAATTTTTTCTCTTAATGTAGAATAACATATTTCTATAATATTGAAATGATTGTTGTTTGTTGTGCAGGTTTATCAGAACTTAGCTTTGATACTAGGCCTGAAATTAGGAAGAGTGCCTTACAAGTGTTGTTTGAAACTTTACGGAATCACGGTCATCATTTTTCTCTACCTTTATGGGAGCGAGTTTTTGAGTCAGTCCTTTTCCCAATATTTGACTATGTGCGGCATGCTATTGATCCTACTGGGGGCGAGTCTCCTGGACAGGGCATTGATAGTGATTCAGGTGAGCTTGATCAGGATGCATGGCTATATGAGACATGCACGTTGGCCCTCCAACTGGTTGTTGATCTTTTTGTGAAGTTCTATAATACCGTCAATCCTCTTTTGAGGAAGGTGTTGATACTTCTGGTTAGCTTCATTCGACGTCCTCATCAAAGCCTTGCTGGAATTGGTATAGCTGCCTTTGTTCGATTGATGAGTAATGCTGGGGAACTATTTTCGGAAGCAAAGTGGCAAGAAGTGGTTTTGTCATTAAAAGAGGCAGCCAACGCAACCCTTCCTGATTTCTCCTATATTGCTGGAGATTCTATGCGAGCAAGCCATGGACGTTATGCGCAAGTTAATGGTGAGTCTGGTGAAACTGGTACGGCTGATGATGATCCAGAGAGACTGATGACACGTCGTCTTTATACTTCTATATCTGATGCAAAATGTCGAGCAGCTGTTCAACTTCTATTGATTCAGGTAATATTTGGTTTGATGTTGGGACATTGTTATTCACTTTGCTATTTATATTACATGTGGGTTAGTTGTTACCGTCCTGTTGTCATTCTCTTCACTGTAGTCAAAGTCTCTTCATCTACAAGTGTTTAAGCATATACCTATTCTGTATGGCAGGCAATCATGGAGATTTACAGCATGTATCGACCTCATCTTTCTGCAAAAAATGTCTTGGTCCTCTTTGATTCATTGCATGATGTGGCATCCCATGCTCACAAGATCAATACAAATTCCATTTTACGATCAAAGCTACAAGAGTTTGCCTCAATGACTCAAATGCAAGACCCTCCACTACTGCGCCTAGAAAATGAGTCTTTTCAGATTTGCCTCACTTTTTTACAAAATCTAATACTTGATAGACCTCCAAGTTATGATGAGGCTGAAGTTGAATCTTGTCTTGTCAGCCTCTGCCGGGAGGTTTTGCAATTTTACATTGAAACTTCCTGTTCTGGACAGACTTCTGAATCTCCATCCGATGGGCAACATCATTGGCTGATACCCTTGGGCTCGGGAAAACGTAGGGAATTAGCTGCACGGGCACCTCTTATTGTTGGAACTCTCCAGGCAATATGTAGTTTGGGAGATAATGCGTTTGAAAAGAACTTGGCTCGTTTCTTCCCTCTTCTGTCTACCTTGATAAGTTGTGAGCATGGTTCAAATGAAGTCCAGGTGGCTCTCAGTGATATGCTTAGCTCATCCGTTGGCCCTATTTTGCTCAGATCATGTTGATTTTGGTAAGAATGTACTGAATTTTTTGTTTGTCTCATACCTTATCACTGCTTCTAGCTTCTGATTTATATCTTTTTGATTTATTGTAATTGTTACTGAAAAGTAGATCTGCAGTAATGAAGAGTTAGCAATGATTTTGGATTAGCCAATTCTTCGGAATCTTTCATGTTACTCATTCAGCAGCATTGCACCTCTTTGTTAAAAAGAATTCGTTCACTTCTCCGTAAGTTTTCATGTTGTATGCTAGTTCACTTTCTCCCTTTTCTCTTTCAACGGTCTGATTATCAGAACAATAATTCCTCGTTAAAAAGTCTCTTTAATTATATCTGATGGTTTCTGTTCTCGACCATTACCTTCTGCCTGTATATTCCTTTTTTCGCCGTGAGTTGTTAATGGTGTGAACGGTGGTTTGAAAATTGATTTAAAGATCATCTTGGATGGGTTCTCTTCTTTCATATTACCATTAGGTTGATCGTTCTGGATTAAGCCTTGGACTTGTAATTTACGACTCTGGGACTGATATCTGTTGGCAAGAACGTTATTTGTTGGTTCCTAACCTGATTATGACGCCTTGAGCAAGATGACTGTAATCATAGTTATCTGGAAATCAGCCGCACACAACAGCTGACATGTAGAACTTCCAGATATGGAAGGACTAAACAGTGGGCCGGCCCAAGTTTTGACTTTTGGAATTAGTTTCAATTAATAGTTTATTTGATGTGTATAGCTTATGCTAACATAAAAGAAATCTGCCGCAAGATTGACTTGGTCCTTAGGCAGCCAAGTGGAATATCATTACTTGATTACTAGAATGGCAGTAAAGACGCAAAAGAATTGGAGAGCTCCTGTAGTTGCGGAGGCTGCAATATTTTTGAGTTGAAATGAAATATGCGGCGTTGGCATTGCCGGCGCTCTTCACCACCACCCAAGGACCTGCTGACCTAATCAACGAAATCGCCTGACCACGTCCGTCAGCCATTGTCTTCTTATCCTCGTCCAAGTTGTGAGTGAGTCATCTTACGCGTCGTAAGACCTTTAGCTAGATTTTAATGGTTGAATATATGATGTGAATCCCGAGGTCCAAAACAGAAGATTGTCCGGTCTTTTATGCAGTGTCTTGTCCCTTGACTCTGTGTGTGCCCACAGGAATGATTAGGATTGCCATTTCATTCATGTTCACCTATATATGCAAATAATCACTTCACTCCATGTTCTATTACTATCTGATCTCTTCCAATATTATTAACCAAAAAGACATGCTAAGCCATCTCAGAACTTGCTTGACCAATTTGCGTGAAAGGGTCCAAGTGAAATGCAAGAGGAGAAAAGGGAAGAAGCTGTGTTTTAGCTTTGATTCCTTAACATCGTCTTTGGCAGCTATGGATGTCCCCAGTCAACTCAGCCAAGTGTTCAAAGTCATCGACGCGAATGGGGATGGTAAGATATCGTCTCATGAGCTGAGCCAACTGCTTTCTGTGTTCGGGTACAACAAATCAGAAGCTACGAAGGTAGCTGAAGGTATGCTGAGAGAAATGGACTGCGACGGTGATGGGTTCGTAGACTTGAACGAGTTCATCGACGCCGTCAACGGCGGTGAAGAAGAGTATCTTATGGACGCATTTCTAACCTTTGATCTTGACAAGAATGGTCTCATCTCTGCTAGGGAATTGAAGAAGGTTCTCAGTAGCCTAGGATCAGACAACTGTAGCCTACGAGATTGCAGACTTATGATTAAAGGAGTTGATAAAGATGGTGATGGGTTCGTTGATTTTAAAGAATTCCGATCGATGATGAATTCATCAAGAGCAAGCTAGAAGATGAACCTTTCAAACTACGGTGTGATACAGAATAATTGGGTAACGTAAAGTCTTATCCACCCTCTTGTTTCTTCTGTTCTAGCAGACACTTAAGCTTCTGGGAGAGTTTTTGTACATGAGTTCTTTCTTACAAGCTTATTCTTAGCCCAGTTACAAGGAAATATCACTTCAAAAAACCCATTTCATGCAAACACTCTCTTCTCTTGTGCTGATAAAAGGACTTTTCCAGACTGGAAAAAGCTCTACTTACCATTTATTTGTACTGAACATCTTCGACTCTGGCATCTATCTCCCTCTCTTTTTCTCCTCCATGATGGGAAATGGGCAAATGGGTTCTCTTCTCTTGTCACATTATGCTTGTCAATTTCAGGGTCTTAGTTCATGCCAACTCAAAATGTATAAGCCTTCCTGATTGCTCAGACACACGTACTAAAAAGTCTACCGAGACTGCTAGGCCACAGGACCACGCTTCAGATACAAACAAGCACGAGTCATCATTGTCATCACGCTTCTCATCTCTTAACTTTTGTTGTTTCCTTTGTAGTTGGTGGTGACTGAATAATCAATTATTGCATGCACTGAGTTCAATTTTCTATCTACTTTCTATCCATCCAAGATATTTTCTTACCCACGCGCTCGCTGATCATAGTCTCCTTGTGTTTTACTTTTACCTACTGTTCTCCTCTTTCCAAATTGTGAGTACCTGAGCTGAAGTCTAACGTGATTTTCAAGAGGATTAACAAAGAAAAGTAAAATTTAGGGTTTTAAATTGGTGGTCGCGATTATGAATGTAATTATGAGCAACAATTTGCTATGCTCTTTTATAACTTATAATTGTGACTTAATAATTGCAATAATTCATAATTTACAACTACTAAATTGAGGTTACAGTTTAAGTTACAGAAATAATTTCTTTATAAAAATACAAAAGAAAGGTTGAATATATTACGACTCTCTTTAGATTTTCTGAGAGTGAAAAGCCTTGTTGTGTACGAGTATTGATCATTTAATTTTAAGTTATTAACTCATTAAAACATGTGATTTTATAAAATATGATATATATTTTACCATTTAGTTAATATACACCCAATGAAGGTGATAAAAATTTTAAGTGAAAAGCTATTGATATCTCCTTTCAAATAAGAGCCAAACGCTGAAAATTGGAAATTAATAACCAAAGGTTTGAACTGAACTCATTTGTTTGGGGTGGTCGAGTTGGTGTAGTAGAGAGGCATAGGGCTAAAAGGTTTTATTCGATTTTTTTACCTACGCTCTCTTGATCAAGCCTATTGTATAAGACTTATCTAGTGCAGAGTTTCCGATTAATGTGATTTATATATTATTGCGTCATTTATCTAGTGCACGTTCAAAAAATTATGGCTGCGGATTCTTAAAAATAAAATCCTGATTTTCTTATAATTCAAAGTTAGAAGTTGGACCAAAATTAAACGGTGGAGCCCAAATCCGTGAATTTCGTTCGACTTGGATTGGTCTCTGAACCGGTTATGACTTATGATACTATCATAAAGGATGAGCAGTTATTTTATTACCAACTCTTTTCAAGGACCCAACCAAAGGAAGCCAATCCAATCTGAAGACCACCTACGTCGGCCTCCACTCCACGGCCCTTTTTCTGCTTTATGTTTTATTTTTATACCAAGTTTATTATCTTTCTCTGATTTCAAAATTAACGGTTAAGCTTGATTTCACCCTATTTGAGTTTATGCATTTAAGTTTGAGAATTTTTAAATAAAATTAATTATAATAAATTAATTAAATTTAATCCGAATAGATTAAAATTAACATATTAAATTAAATTTAATCAATTTTAAACTTAATTTCAAATATTATATATAATAGAACTCATACTCGGACAAGATTAGGAATAAAGTGATAAGTAGCTAATTCTAATAGTCAAATGAGAAATACAAGACTTAGGTAATTTAAACATATTAAAAGAAAATATCGTGAAGTTCCAGTGAAAAAATGCAAGAAGATTATCTTTACAAATTTTAAGAGAAGAAGAGGAAGAACCGAGAACTTGAAACTTTAACGAACTACAATATTAGTAAAAGTCCTTACATAGAATATTGGTTCGATTAGTCTAACCGTAAAAATTTTAAATTGGTTCATTTTTTATCCAACTTACCTTAATAATTAATCTTATTATTAAAAATCAATAATTTAATTTTAATAAACTAATTGGTTTTTATAAACCAATTAATTTTTATTAAATTAAACTTTTTCAATAGTTCTTTATCATCATCATCATACCTAATTCGAAGTCCCGCAACAAAGTCGTGTCTGGGGAGATCTGATAGTACGCAGCTTTACTCCTACATAATAGAGAGACTATTTTCAGTAGACCCACATGCAGATGTGACAATAAAGAGTGATGCATGTTAAAGAGTAGATAAGTAAAATTGACACGCTAAATAATTATGTGAATAGAAATACCAAAAAATACATAAATAAATAAAAATTTAATATAGCCAAAGGATGTACCTGATGGTGAGCAGATCCGCTAGTACCTAATATGCTGCAAAAATCGGCTCTGCTTGTCGCTAGATAAGCTAGGGGTCTTTGCTCAGAGACCCTAAGAGTAAGACAATCTTATAGTTCTAGACTGTCTCGCGTGATCGTTCCCCAACACACCTGACCTAAAACCAAGTTATAGGCCCGAAAACCTTGTCCAAGCCTTACAACTAGCAACAGCCGAAAGGACATTGGGTTGGACATCCTACGTGGTAACTACTCGGCGCGAGAGTGTAAAATCTACATCTCCTAAATACTTACTCAACTGATTTGGAGGAGCTTTAAAGGGTATCCTTTACCCTTATCCGGTCAAGCCAGACTTTTCTATTCTTAGCCACTATCTCAGTAAGGGGCAACTCTAACATATCTTTCTTGATCACTTCTCTTCAGTTCTTATAAGGCCTTCATTTTCTTCTCTTGTATTCAGTAAAGGTTATATTCTCACAGCGCCGAACTGGAGCATCCGAAGGCCTACTACGCACATGCCCAAACCACCTCAGCCTGATCTCTCTCAACTTGTCGGCAATACTAGCCACTTGTAGCCTATCTCTTACTACACGATTCCGAACCCTATCTTTTTTTATAAATTCACACATCAACCTAAGCGTACGCATTTCTACTACCAACAGCTGTCTTGTATGTCTATGTTTGGTAGGCCAACAGTCTGCCCCATATAACATGATTGGCCGAATCACCATTTTATAGATCTTCCCTTTGAGTTTTAAAGGAATCTTTTGATAACATAAAACACCTGATGCCCTTTGCCATTTGACCCACCCAGATCTAATACAATATACTATATCGATATCGATATTACCATCTCTCTGAATGATAGACCCGAGGTATTTAAAACTCGATTTATGTGATATGGCATCGATACCAATTGCTACTGCAGCCTCCTGTACCATCTGTCTTCCCAAGAAGTTACATTCTAAACACTCTATCTTGGACCTACTCATTCTAAAAACTTTTGATTCTAACGTTTCTCTCCAGCATTCTATATTAGAAATCACCAACTAATTTTAGAGATTTATAGAAAATTCTAGATCTAAGAAAACTCTATATTAGAAAAAAAAACCTGAAAAAATATGGAAAAAACCGTGCAAGTAGGCAACTTGGATATCTAGAATTTTCTTGCAACTTGTTGCAAGTTGCAAGAGTCGGTGATGGATGCCTATAAATAGGTAATCCTAGAACCATTTTGTATATACCACCAAATGAAGAGAGAGAAGTGAGTCCTAAGTGAGAGAAGTGAGTCCTAAGTGTGGTGTGTCAAAGTTTCGTTCTTCTGTCTTCTGTTTTTGTTTACCTTCGGGGTTTTGAGTCTTGTATTCGAGTCCTTTTATTTATAAAATTATCGTCGTTTTTTAACAAGTGGTATCAGAGCCAGGTTGTGTTGTCTAGAGTCATTGCTCCATTGTCCAATTTTTTTTTTACGATTAGGGATCGTGCCTTAATCGAAATTCTGCCGAAATTTAGTCACAATCTGGGATTGTGAAATTATTCGATCAGGGATCGAGTAATTATGGCAGACATGAGCACCGCTGTTAGTGGTATAGAAAAATTAAATAATAACAATTATAATACATGGAGCACTCGTATGCAGTTTTATCTGCTATGACAAGATTTATGGGGTATTGTTAGAGGAAACGAGACTCAACCTCCAACATTAGAAGAAGAGTTAAAGAAGTGAAAAATTAGAGCAGGTAAAGCCATGTACGTGTTATCGGTGGCAGTAGAAGACAACATACTTCAGCAAATAAAGGATGCAAGGACACCGAAGGATGCATGGGACACTCTCGCCCAGTTGTATGCACGCACCAACGATGCCAGGCTCCAGCACTTAGAGAACGAGTTATTGTTGATCTCGCAGCGCAACATGACTGTAAGTGAATATTTTACTAAAGTTAAATCTTTATGCCAAGAAATTTCTAAGTTAGATCCTCCTAATGCT
>JAOSBM010000004.1:1708352-1718451 GCA_027568955.1 Erythroxylum tenue
GAAAAGAGAATAATTGGGAATTCTCACCCCTTGCGTGAATGGATCACACAACCTAGCTGGATTTATCCTCTGGTGCTTTGGCTGCTCTTTTGTCCTCTAAGTTTTAGTTTTACTGCTCTTCTCCTACTCCGCGTTTTGCTACCCTTCTCCTATTCTTGGTGCTGCGTCGTTTTGGTTGTTGCTGTTGGACGTTTGGTGGCCATGTGTGTGTGTGTGCATATACATAACGGCCTTGTGTGTGTGCGCGCGCGTGTGTATAAGATAAAAGCTTGGTACCCATATGTGTATGTATACACAAGATAAAAGCTCAGTACTTATGTATAGCTATGTGTGTATTTACATAGGATAAAAGCTCAGTGCCAATGCAAGTATACTTATAGGAAAAATTTTATCGACATGTGTGTATATATATATAGGAATAAAATTTGGTTAGCATGTGTCTATATATTGCAAAAAAGTTTTGTGACTATATGTTTATATATGGAGAAAAAATGTCTGATTGCCATGTGTGTTTGTATATAATATAAAAGTTCGATTCCCATGTGTGTATATATATAAGAAAAGGATTTGGTTATCATGTGTGTATATATATGAAAATTTGTTGGTACTGTTGCGTCATGCATTTTTAAGTTTATAAATTATAATAGTTTTCTATTGTCTTCATAGTTCGGTCTAGCCTAATGTTATTTGCAATCAATTTTTTTCATTTTAATAATGAACTTTTTTGATGATATCAGTACTTATAATGAAATTGATATTTATAACTTGCTCTGTGTAAATATGAATGCTTATTATTTAATAACATTATTTTTTAGTCAAGGGTAAAAATGTCATATGAAATAATTGAATTCATTTTGATTGTGTTCCAAGCAGTGTAATTGAATTCAATTCTAATATTACTGGGTTTGTTCCAAATAGTGTAAATTGAATTCAATTCAATCTCATTAATGTAATTGAATCTAATTCGTTAATGAATTCAATTTGAAGGTTTCCAAACACCCCATCAGTTTTTGCTGTGTCGTTTTAAAAGTGCATCAAGTTTTTATGGAAGAATCTGCAGTCGCTATTTTTTGAATAGGTACTGAGTAAATTTTTGGATTGACACAATAGCCTACAAATCAGGCCAATTGAGTACTACGTACTAAACAAGCCTTGTATAATATGCTCGATCAAGAGAGCGTAGATAGAGGGATTTGAATACTGGACCTTTTGGTTCCATAACCCCCACTCTATTAACTCAACCACCCCTTGTTCAAGTTGGGTCTTGAACCATCGCCTTAAACACGACTTAATTCAAAATTTGATCAAAACAAACTTCATTTTATAATTTCAAACTAATCCTACTCTTAAACCTCTAGCTACTAGAAAATTTAAGTACCCTTTGGAAAGGAAACCTGCCCCAGTTAACAAAAATCTTTTATGTAATTTATAGTTCAAAGCTTTCAAGTCAGGTTTCGAGCCACCTTTCAATGTTGAACTTTGCTCAAGATTCAATCAGGGGGCTGGTCTAAGGAGTTCGGCACAAATCCAATTGTTAATCCTACTCTTAAACCATTATCTACCATGATATTTAAGAACCCTTTTGAAAGGAATCCTACCGCGAGTTAACCAAGATCATGTCTTTAATCCTTGGTTCTTCAATTTCTGTCGATCTTTGGTAGATTGGTTCAAGAGGTACGACATAGTTTACACTTCAAAAAGATTTTGGGATTCGATTTTCACTGAATTGTTATAGATGCTTCTTGCAAGAGCCTCGGACGTCCGTCTGGGCCCACTTGTGCCGTGACTAACACGACTTTTTGTACTGCAAACATTGCGTTAATTAGTTCGTTTGTGTTTTTCGTTTTCTTTCCCTTAAAAAAAAAAAAAAAGCTTCTTGCATGTCCTAGGGGCAAAGGATCAATCACACCATTCACATCCCTGTCCTTTTCTCTGCTAAGCATATTTTTCATCTTTCGGGGTAAGTAACCATCCTGAAAACAACAGAAAAAGAAGAGGAAGGCGTTGAATATGGAGTTTTTTTCAGCCTAGGCCACTCAAATTTTCAATCATAGTGCTTGTCATGGTGACTAAGGTTTACTCTTAAATTCTGTAGTAGATGGACACTCATGAGTACGTAAAATAGTATAATATTATATCATATAACTAGTTATCAATTATTAGGGATTAAAAAATAATATCAAAGGGATTGATGTTATTAGCATATATACATACATGAATGGTTGATTTGTAAGAATTTTTTAAAACTTAATTAATATGATGATAAATTGATTCGAGAATTAACAATTAAAAATCTAATTTGATGATTTTGGGATCGAATTTATTCTCAAAAGAGTTGACTAAATTTAATTTAAACCGATTAGACTAAAACATTATTCTGACCTAATTTGGTCCATTATTGACATTGTACATAATCCCGTTGGACAATTTTGTCCTTTCCTATAAAATTGGACAACTATTAATTGCATTTTTTGATTTTTAAATAAATTGTCGGTTAAGTTACGTAATTTGATTCAGATAAAGATAATAAAGTGACCTAATAAATGATCTAGATTAATGGGTCGAAGTTCAGGTAGAAAATGAATTCCAATTAGTGTAGACAGGACCCATGTCGACCTTGTGATGGGGAAGGCTAATATGAAAGCTATATAAAAGCTAAGGTCTCCTGCAAGTACTCATACCAATCGTAAGCATAAGGAATCTCTGACCTGTTAGGAGAGCTTACGTATTGAGAAAACTGTAGAAAGACCTAAACCACATGTCGGGAAACACTTTCCATAAAGATCTCAGAAGATTCGTGATTGTTTGGAGGTCAGAATCAACATCAAAATCAGAAATGGAATCGAAATCGGGTATTTCGCATTACCTTCGTTTTTAATCCTTTCATGTTGATTCTGGGTATGTAATAAGGTCTGTACTACGTTTCACAATACCAAGACCAACACTTTTTTACAAAACAAAGGGTATGCAAAAGAAACAAGGTTAAACATGCATTTAAAATCTCAACGTTTACAACAAAATACGTAATAGACCATAATATTTCGAAGCGTTCAAATTGAATTTTAACGTTTCAAAACATTCAGAATAAATCTTAAATAAATGCAAAATTTAACAAGGTTAAATTCTTATTAGTTAAATGTTGACTGACATTATTTTTTATATTTAAATAAAAAGTATTTCTCATATGAAAAGTGAGACTCATTATCTAAAATATATAGCAGTGGGTTTAATTGTTACATAAGTTGAGATCTACTATTTGAAATGTATAACAGTGGATCTCAGTGTCGCGTGATAGTGAAACCCACCTTTTTGATTAATTTAAAAAATTAATTAGGTGATAATATGATTAACTTTTTATTTTAAAAATATAAAAATAATATCATATCAATATTGACATGACATTTAATCAATAAAAAGTTAACTCCTTCAATTTTTTCATCTATTTAAAGTCTATTTTAAATATTTTAAAATTTGATTTAATTATACTTAAAAATGTTAAAGTTAAATGTTGGAGTTTAAAATATAATTTTGACCAAACAAACCAGAAACGAGAGTCAACATATAGCAATCAATCGTTGTCCTTTGGTGAGAAGAAGACAAGCAATCAAAACGTTAATCATGTGTATCCTAATTAGTGGATTCGTAGGACTCCAAATTTGGATCGGTTTCTCATTGTCCCATGAACATTGTCTACCCACTTTTAAACAAAATGAAAGCAATTGAAAGGATAATCGAAATAGAGTGGTGATATATATTGAAAGTATTAAATCGAGTATGATATTTAATTATGTAATTATATAATTTATTTAAAATATATAATATATAATTATTATATAGACATATATTCTATTATAACTAAAATAATAGAATGTTAATTAATATTAAATCAATTAATCTTTTAATATATCAAAAATTAAAATGTAATTATGCTCAAGGTGTTTTAATTTTAGATATTTAATTTTAAATTCAATTGACTTGTTTAAAATTTTATTAAATTTTTAATAAAGTCAAAATTTACACATAATTTAGTTTTTTATTTTATTGATAATATTTTATTTGTATTTATTTTATATTATAACTTTTTATATAAAATTGTAATATAATAAATAATAATACTCGGTAAAAATTTCGCTTAATCGCAATTTTTGAAGAAAATTAATAATATAATCTTATTTCAAATTGTAATAGTCACAGTAATTTGGAATGATTGGGTTAAGTCCGACTAGCGCGTGCATGTGATGGCGGGTGAAGAGAGAAGCGGCGATGGAATCGGGAAAAGACACGTATGATGATCGGCAAAGTATACGTGAAGGTGGGACCCAACGGACAGCATCGGCATCAACCTCAAAGCACCTTCATCCCCCGTTCCCAGAGTCCCCCTTAAGACACGCTCTGACTCTCTCCTGAGTCCTGTCCACTTTGTTTGTCCAATTCCCAAAGTACCCTCTCACTTATCCCTATTTACAAATGCCACTCCTCCTCGTCCTCCCCGTCCTCTTCAGTTTTTCTTATCTTATGACCGTTGACCTGTAACGACTCATTAACCAACAAGAATTCGTAACGTTTTCATGCTTAATCATCCCATGAACAAGAGATGATGTTTGAGAACTTTGAAGCTAAACACTTCCAAGTTCTTCAGATCTTTGCGTATCCTTCGCTTTTACTTAGTTTCAGAGTATCACTTAAAGGTATATGTTCAGATTAACTTGAAGTTTAGAAGCACAGAGTTTTTTTATACTTAGAAATGAATCAAATGAAGCGAACTGGGTTTCTCTGAATGAAGCAGCAAAGCAAAAGAGCACTAGATTGAATCTCCATTCTTGCTCTTATCATATTGTCTGAATTCTGCAGATTCAGGGAATCTGAACTGATGGAGTAGACAAGTGGAAGTTGCAGAAAGAAGTGAGAGTGAGGTTTGAGGAAGACAAAATGATATTCAAAAGACAGGCTTTTTAAGACATGAGAAGAGAAGAGAGTGGTAGTAGATTTGAGAGAGTTTTAGAGAGAAAGAGAGAGGGTGAGATGAGAAGAACATGGAGGTGTTGCTGGGACTTCATAAGAGACGAAGAAAGGAAGGAGAGTGAAAGGCAAAGGTAGGGCCCAGACACCGCCCATCCGAACCCTGTCTTACCAAAACTAAACCCATCATCGACCCAAGACCCTGACCTAACCCTAACCCAACACCTCTATAACCAAAGACACACTACCCCCACCTAGCTTAGCCTTCTCTTGTTCATTTTCCAACAACTTATGATCTTCCTCGGACACACATGAAACAACCTAAGAAAAGCTCGTAAGAGGGGCTTGGTTCAGCTGAGAGTTGAAGGATTATAGCACCTCCGATCCATCCAGGGTCAATCCAAGAATCTGTCTTTTGATAAATTCACTAGTGGGGTTTTTGTGTATTGATCAGTTAGATAAGGGAACTTAATCTGAAGAATCAAAGGAATGAATCCCGTCACAGCTCATGGTCGCTCTCTTCCACCTCCTAATTTTCTCACAAGTGACCTTCATTTGCACTCTCTCCATCAGTTTCAACACAATTCAGAAGATGAACAGAGCCTAAACGGTAGTCTAAACCGTGGTCAAAAACGAGATCACGATGAGATCGACACATCAACACCGAATACAATCGAAGGCAAAGAACTGGTCCCTTTAACGTCTGGTGGAGAAGGAGAGATGACAAGAAGAGCCAGAGGAAGACCAGCTGGTTCAAAGAACAAGCCAAAACCACCAATTATAATCACAAGAGACAGCGCCAACGCTCTTCGATCTCATGTCGTGGAAATAGCTAATGGATGCGATATCATGGACAGTGTGTCGACTTTCGCGAGGCGCAGACAAAGAGGAGTTTGCATCTTGAGTGGAACTGGAACTGTAACTAACGTCACTCTCAGGCAACCGGCTTCTCCCGGAGCTGTAGTAACTTTACATGGAAGATTTGAGATTTTATCACTTTCAGGTTCCTTCTTGCCACCGCCGGCTCCGCCGGCTGCGTCAGGGTTGAGTATATACTTAGCCGGTGGCCAAGGCCAAGTGGTCGGAGGGAGCGTGGTCGGTCCGCTTCTGGCCTCCGGTCCGGTGGTGATTATGGCGGCTTCTTTTGGTAATGCAGCGTACGAGAGGCTGCCACTGGAAGAAGATGAATCTCAGCCACCTGTTCCCACTGGAATCGCACCTGCAGAGTCGCCACCGGGAGTTGTTGAGCAACAACAACAGCTAATGCAAGATCCAAATGCTCCAGCTTTTCAAGGGTTGCCTCAAAATCTAATAAATTCGGTGCAAATACCAGCTGAAACCTACCGGGCCACAGGTCGCCCTTCTTATTACTAACAGAAAGCTGCGTTTTCTTTCTTTTTACATTCTCTTCTTTTTCTTTCCTTCAACTTCGCTTTTGCTTCTGTTAAAATTTAGAATATCTTTAAAATGTTGTTCTTGGTATTCATCAGTCGTCTGCTTTTCTTCAAGAAAAACTATGAATCTATAGTAGGTTTTGGGATTTATTCAGGATACGTATGACCTTCATAGATTTTGCTTAAAGATGAAGCAGCAAGCTAGATGTGGAGATGGGTTTCCAATTTTCTCTTTATATATAACATTTTTCAATTCCATCTCTGAAAGGGTTGCTAGTTCTGTGCTTTTACACAACTCCAAAACATCTACCGAATTTTCTCGGTAATGAGTAGAAACTAGGGAACCATTGACAAATTCTGTTGAACTTAATAATCAATACTTTATCAGATCCAAACTCATCTTCATGAGATTTTCTTCTGTTTTCCTGGTTCCTTGCTTATAATTACATGCATTATCATTTTCCTCTCTTGTTTTTCTTTCTGTTGGTAGCTAGTACTCTAGGGTTGATGTTTAAGTTACTGTTTGATCAAGGTTGGTGGAGAGAAGTGGGAATTCATAATGATATCTTGAAGAAACAAAAGAGATGAGAGTTATGTGCTTTAGCTATGGCTGTGTTTTCCAAATGGCCGTGACTGTGACTAGGGTTTTTACTTTTATAGACATTATGGAAGCAACCCTAGAGATGAACTAGAGACTATAGGGAACCATTGATGACAGATTCTGTTGAACTTAATAATCAATACTTTATCAGATCCAAATTCATCTTCATGAGATTTTTTTCTGTTTTCCTGGTTCCTTGCGTATAATTACATGCATTATCATTTTCCTCTCTTGTTTTTCTTTCTGTTGGTAGCTAGTACTCTAGGGTTGATGTTTAAGTTACTGTTTGATCGAAGGTTAGTGGAGAGAAGTGGGAATTCATAATGATGGCTTGAAGAAACAAAAGAGAATATGAGAGTTATGGGCTTTAGCTATGGCTGTGTTTTCCAAGTGGCTGTGACTGTGACTAGGGTTTTTACATTTATAGACATTATGGAAGCAACCCTAGAGATGAACATTGGGTACTGGGTTACACATGCATTGCACTGTAAAAGCTTGTTTTCGAGGCACATCGACACCTTCCATGCATATAAAACCAACAACCAAGACAAAACATACTCTCTTCTTCTCTATTTAACTGATCTGTCTTTAAAGTTTCTCTCCTTTCTCTTCACCTCTCTCTCTCTCTAAGGTGGGAATGAATGAATGAAAAGTGTATGCTAAAGTCTCAGGGAAGGTAAGCTCTTGGAAGGAAAAAAAAAGAAGAAAGAATGAGAAAGCATTTTGTTTCAATATCCTTTGTTTGAAGATCTACATGAAAATTCAAACATACATATGAAATTAATGAAGATATATTTGTTTAAATAAATTGAATATATGAATGATTGTGAATCATATTTTCAAATTTGCATAATTAAGCTTGTTTAATTTTGTGTTATTATATGATTATGATAAAAGTTTTGAAATATCAAGACAAGCATAATTGGTTTAGAAACTGGTTGACATAATATTTGACAAACAATTTGTAAAACCAGGGAAGGATTAAAAGTGTCTTAGTATTGACCAGTCCAGGGCTTCACACGCTTCAAGAGCCTCCGCTGACGATCGAGGAATTACTCCACCGCGATCAACGAGGTGTCCTGTACTGCAGAACCCTGCGCTAGTTAGGGTGTTTTGTTTGTTCGGTCTATTTCCATTGTAGCAAAAAAAAAAAGTGTGTTAGTATAAGTTTAAATTACTCAACATATGCAATTTGAATGGAAAGAAATCAAATGCTTTTCTAAAAAATAAAATTGAAAAATATGCTTTAGCATATAGAATTCAATGCTGGATTAGAGAAATTTTGAGAATTTATCAATAAGATTGAGTCTTTCTACTAAGAGAAGATCTTCTGTTTCGGTTAATCAATTTCTACTTTATTTCATTAACTCATCCACATATTTATATAGAGTTCGCACAAATATGTAACAAAATTAAGTAGCAAAGGGTTAGAACACCTTGACGAAACAAGGTGCTCTAACCCTTCTAAGAAGTCCTTAGATTATTTTATCTTGTTGTTCTGGTTAATCCCACTGGCTATTTTGGGAACTTAATCTTTCTCTTCTACTTTAATATATAGATAGAACCTTCTAAATGAAATTGCAGTATTGCACTCCCGTTTTAGTTTGTTACTGAAAATTACCAAGTTTTGTTCAAGATATTTAAATCTTTATATATATTTACATCCTTTATATAGCTGCTTTTTTATTTTTTATTTTTTTGCTGTGATAATGTAATCGTCATAAACTCACTTTTCTCGGTTTGCAAAGACAGTAGTTATAATTTTTTCAATAATTAAAAAATCAACTGATTTAGTTAATTTAATTGTAAAAATTTTGAATTGGTTCGATTTACTTTCATAATCCTTATTATTAAAAATCGAATAATTTATTAATTAATCGTCATTTTTGTAAATTAATCAATTTTTATAAATAAAAATAAATCAATTAATTTTATTTAAAAGTTTCTTTTTTAATTAAACTTTAAATTCTTTAATAGGTAAAGACAGTCTTCTTCAATTATATTTTAAAATTGTACTATTGATTAGTTGAATAAGGGAAAGAATAGTGTGAATGGCTGTTTATAGTGTTTTTTAATATATATTTATAAATTAATGCTCATTGTTTTTTTTTGACATTAAAACCATCAAAAAGCAACAACGAAACTAAAAAGAAGAGGTGAACTAAACCCGAAGCTAATAGGCTTTACCCCATATACCCAGGCCTAGACCTCCTCCGAATAAATATTAAATTTTTAGAGAGTTATCAACTTGTGACAACTAAATTATCCGATTAATTGGAATTTATATAGAATAACAACAAAAACACTCAATAGAAATCTCGCTAAGATATGGGATCTGGAGAGGTCCAATAGTACGCAGTTTTATTCCGAACTAGGAAAGATGCGGTTTCCAAATGACCAACATAAATGACGAAATTTATATATCTATCTATATGTTATGAAATAAACTTTAAAATATATTTAATTATTTATTACTAGTACAAAATATTTGAAATAATTTATTCTTGGTCAATAATTTCCCAATCCTTTGAAAGATGCTGGACTTCTTCAAGCCTTTTGCAGTGATTATCAAATGATAAGACTTCATAACATGGTACCTGGACTTCACTTTCATTACCAATCCAACTTTAAAATTGCTCCTTTTTACCTGTAAATTATCATTTCCAAGCTGTTGTTCGCTCATCTGACTCTTGTCCCACTATACTATAATACTTTTCCTGTATAAGACACCCATTACATAGTTAGATTAAACCTATTTAATGTAAAGTTCAAAGATTAAGAACTATGATAATTGTTGATCGATGATGCAATGAGATGATTATAATAAATTATAATATCGTTTCAAGATCGTAACTATAAAAGTCTGAAAGCACTTAACTTTAATGGTGCTAGTCTCTGTCACTTAAACTTCTTGTGAAAGAAGATGCTAATGATACTTGACCAATACAGTTAACTAAACACTTCTTATGTTTTTTTAAGCTTGACAATGAAGTTCGAACCTAGTTTGATATTAAATGAACATGCTTGACTTGATTTAATTGAGTTTTGAGTCAGGTTAGGGTTAGATACATTAGCAAGAACCTATCTTTCTACGACCCAATTGGTTCTCTTATGGATCTAGCCCATTACTGTAGACAATTTGAGC
>JAOSBM010000004.1:1786230-1799302 GCA_027568955.1 Erythroxylum tenue
GTTGAGGAACAACAGCCATTAGTGTTTGATGCATCAATTCTTCAACACCAATCCCATATACCAACTCAATTCATCTGGCCTGATCAAGAGAAGCCATGCCTTGATTCACCAGAACTTGCAATCCCTCCTATTGACTTGGGAAGCTTTTTATCAGGAGACATTTCAGGTGTGTCAAAAGCTTCTCAGCTGGTTAACGAGGCATGCAGGAAACATGGGTTCTTTCTAGTGGTCAATCATGGAGTCGACAGGAAACTTATTGCCAAAGCTCACGAGTACATGGACGTGTTCTTTGGCATGCAACTCTCCGAGAAGCAAAGAGCTCAAAGAAAGATTGGTGACTACTGCGGATATTCCAGTAGCTTCACTGGCAGGTTCCTCTCCAAACTTCCATGGAAAGAAACACTTTCTTTTCGATTTTTTGCTGACCCGCATCAATCCTCCAACATTATTCAAGAATATTTCTTGAATGTAATGGGAGAAGATTTCACAGAATTCGGGTAAGTCCAAAGTTTTCATTTCCTATAGCTCAAAGGAACTTTCCAACTTTATCTGCCATTGACATGGTTTGAGTTCCATTCATTCAGGAATGTGTACCAAGAATACTGTCAAGCCATGAGTTCTCTTTCTCTTGGGATTGTGGAGCTTTTGGGGGTGAGTCTAGGAGTTGACAGAGCTTATTTCAGAGAGTTTTTCCAAGGGAACGACTCGATAATGAGATTGAATTACTACCCACCTTGTCAAAAACCTGATCTAACTCTTGGAACTGGACCTCACTGTGATCCAACATCATTAACTATCCTTCATCAAGATCAAGTTGGTGGCCTACAAGTTTTTGTGGACGGAAGCTGGCGATCCATCAATCCTGAACCACAAGCATTTGTGGTCAACATCGGAGACACATTCATGGTAAGTGTATGTCCGCACTCTTCAAAGACTTTGTTAAACTAAGCTTACTACAAAACATAACGACCAACTGATCTATGTAATAGTATGTTAAAAGTCTGGTCTTTTCAGGCCCTATCAAATTGCAGATTCAAGAGTTGCTTGCACAGAGCAGTGGTGAACAGCACAAGAGTAAGAAAATCATTAGCATTCTTTCTATGTCCGAACATGGAAAAAGTGGTGAAACCACCAGAAATCCTAGTGGACTCAGAAAATCCCAGGATGTATCCGGACTTCACATGGCCAAGTTTACTAGAATTCACGCAGAAGCATTACAGGGCAGATACAAAAACCCTAGAAAGCTTCACAAGCTGGCTTCAACAGAAGAATAACTGACGAAAAGATTTTAGAGGAGAGAGTAAGTGCAGGGGACTTTTGGTAATTCGTTGATCAGGAGGAAAAAAAGAAGTGACAGGCCAACAGAAACTCCAAAACGATTTCCCACTAAGCAGTGGTTTATGGCTGTAAGTGTGTGTTTGGTGATGTAGAGCATCGTATAAAGAAAGCAAATTGTTAGAATAAAGATCTCTATGGGCTCCATACCTTCTTCTTCTTCTCTTTTTTCCTCCTTTCATTGTCTCTCTGTCTCATTTTGTTCCCTTGGTCGCTCAGTATGTATAAGAAAGAATGCTTGATTCTTGACTGACTTCTTTGAGGCCACCGACGATTCTGTTTGCCTCGTAAGTAGTATCTGAGTCCTTCAAAACTTGTTAGATTCTCATACCAGGATTTTCAATAGTACACCTTGAATGGATCATATACATTCCATTGCCATTTGGTTTGGCTCACAACCACATAAGTGATCGACTAAGTACATCACTATAATTTCTCAAGGAGACTCTGTTTCTGGCTTATCTCAAAGAGTTCTGGAAAGGATGAATCCATTCATATTTCTATAAGAAACAAACAAGAAAGGGAAAAAGAACAGAAAATAAACATACCCATCAATGGCTAATCGAAGAAATTTCCCTCTTAAAATAGCAGGAAAACAGAGTCCACGAGAAATCTATGGCCTGTACTGTATATAATATTAAATCACAGAGAGTTCTATTAGCTTTCATCATACAGACACACAAAAAGACCAACTGGGTCACTGTGATCTGCTCATTCCAACCTCACCAAATACCCAACAATACTATTTTTCTATACGTTTAAGAATCAGAACAAAACTGGTATTTGCTAAAATATTACCAAAAAGCTGCTCTTTTTAATTGTATAATTTGCTGATGCATGGCTCCAATGTGTTCTACAATTTCAAATAATCATCAACTCAATGCCAATCTTCCAAGTCTTTCTGTTACAAATAAAAGTTTAAATTGCAAGCTCACATGATTAAAATTCCAGCTAATTATACTTCTGTAATTGCAATTTGCAAGTCAGCCATATATAACAGGGCACACGAATTACTTCAGTTGGAGATCTGCTACTAATAGGTATAAAAGTTCTTTTCAGGACTCTTAAAATACCAATCAATAGTATTGTGAAAGTCGTATCGTGCTGGTGGATGCCGTTCGAAAAATAGTACCAAATTATATTAGATTGTTATACCAAAGTGTACCATAGAATTTTGTCTTATATTAGTTGTACTCGAACCTGTCAGTACAATGGTGAAGGCCATAATACCAAAAAAATATTGGAACAAAATTATAAATTGTTAAATTGAAAAAAATAGTTTTATAGTTAAATATTTTTAAATAATATTTTTTATGTCTAGAAATAAATTATTTTTATTATTGAGTATAATTTTGAAATATTTTTTTCAATTTGAAAGATAATATGAAATTGAATTTAATTGTATAAAATTTTAAATATTATTTTATATTTTAAAAAATTACCTCAAAAGTTATTACTAATAAGATAAAAGATTTATGGTTTAAAAATTCAACCGGTATTAAACTATTATAAAATTGGTATACAAGGAAGATGGAACAAAATTAAATTTTTTTAAATAAGATTAAAGAAAGAGATTATTCTTACTCTTCAAAGAAGTTAAAATTTAATAAAAGAAGAAGATTGTTAAATAAAAACTAACTTATTTATTCTAATTTACAAAAATCGGTTAGTTTATAAAAATAAACTGGTTAATTAATAAATCAACCAATTTTTAATAACACATATTATTAAGTTAAACCAAACAAAATAATTGATTAGTTTGAAATTTTTATAGTTGAATGGACGAAACCGATTCAATTTTTTAATCGTTAGTATTAACCGATACAGCATCAGTATATATTGATACCAGATCCGGTACAGTATTTCTAACTTTAATTATAAAAAAAAAACTTCACAGTGAACTACCAGATGAATCTAGTTGCAAAATATCAGATTGACTAGTCCACAGGTGGCTCAATAGTTTCCCTCTCATAAAAGGAAATAGTATATAAAACATTAAGGAAGGCACATGATTCTTGCAAGGCTGTCATATATATCGTATGGCACTATGAACATAGGCTATCTCTAGAGCTAGAACTACATTGATGCTCATGACAATATTCTCTCTTTTGTCAAGACAGACCAGTCACTTCTTCCAAGACTTTTTATGCCAAAATAAATATATATTATATCACATACCCTTTTCATCTTCATATCCGTACAGGTTGCTTAATTTGATATATGCAAGCAAAGTATTTTAATGAAGTAGATGGTAAGTGCCATGCCAACTTACTTGTCCAATCTGAGTGAGAGAGAGGGAGAGAGGCAGACAAAGCTTCTTGAGATAAGCCACTTAGCAGAAGAACTCGAATCTATTTGTCATCTAAACGACTAGATGCAATCATTGTTGGTTGATTAAACTTGAACCACGTCAAACGAATATAATTAGAGAATTCCTCCTTACCACAGTAAAATCTTTTGTTCCTTTGGTGTATATGACTATTCTTCACATATCATCTATACATTTCAGCAGGTAATAAGCAGCAATGGCAAGCAAAAGCTGACAGGATAGGTTCTCACATCTACTGTAATGGAGATTTTTTCGGAAGCAGTGGAATTGAATAAAATTACCAATATACGATTCCACGATTTAGACTTAAGGGTCTAACATCTACCCTGAGAAGCAATTATCGAATCCTTTTTGACCTGGGTCTACTGCAAGTCTGCAAGACTAAAACCTGTCATGTTCTAGGTGCTGTGATGCAGTTTACTGTCCCTATACTGATGCACTTAGCTGGTACGATCGAATTCGGGTCTGATGATTTAAGAGTTGCTATTATAAGACTCCTTTAACAGTCATAAGAATACTTGAGGGATAAAATCAACCAAACCAAGGAGACAAGAATGTTGATCAAACTTCAGAGTTCAGGGACAACAATCGATTTTAACCTGAAAATTTTTGTAACGGAACAACAGATACATCAGATCAGTAACAGTTGAAAGAATACAGAAACTGGGTTTGATCTAAGCTTACTTCATCTACCCAAACTAAAATTGCTCTATAGAAGACCTGTCCATAACCCTAGGCATCCTCTGCAGCTTAGGATTTTTACAGTTTAACAATGCATTGGAACATATAACCTAGATTTGTTGAAGGATGAGTGAAACAAATTGAAGGAATTACACAGAATAATGAACAATGCGGAAACAGTAGAAGGATATGCAGTACAGAAAATTCAACCACATTCCTTCACATGTACTAAACCAATTAAGAACTGACCCTTCAATTGCATAGCCAGACTATAAAGAGAGATTGAGGGGCGCATGAGTGGGATTTGCTGTACTTTACAGCATTCATCAGCTTCATTCACTTAGCTTGCAGTTGCGAACGTATGGATGATCATACTTAATGTACTTGGTCCAGTATGATCGATACTTAGTCATTGACAACTCCAGCCATGGCTTCATGTTGCCATTATAGTGGACGACTGCTGCATTTTCAATCTCTGATTTATCAAGACTGGGATTATAACCGAGACCAAGTACATGCCATGACTTCTCAAGTGGATGCGTCAAATTGTAAAATGTAAGCAACCCCGGTGGTAGAGTTCCAAGCTTCCAGAGAATCCTGTCTTCATTCTGTTGACAGAAAAAGAAAATAAATGAAGGAAATTCAGAGCAGTAGGAGAGTGCACTTACTGGAATAATACTCGAAGAGTTTCGGTAATTAGTTCAGATAAGAAACAAATAGCCACTGTATTTAAGACAGCAAGACAGGAATTACTTTCATTAGTAGCTTACCATGTTTTGCCACTTGTGATATATGCCAGTAATATCCTTTTTTTTCCACTCCTTGAGATCAAAAACATTCATCCCATATGCCCAACCACAAGCATTTGGATCAAAGTTTCTTGCAATGTGCGGATTTGAAAAGTTTAGGTACTTATCAAACCGATGAAAGCTTTCACCACAAGTTTCCACAGCCCCATTCACTTTCCCGCGTAGATTTATAGACCACAATCTGGTCAAATCTTTCTGGACAACAATGTCATCATCAAGAAACAGAATCTTATCCAGCTTGGGATAGACCTGTGGCAGGTAGAATCTTAAGTGGTTAAGCATTGAAAGATACTTTGGGTTCCGATACTTCAGATTTGAAGAGCCAGTTGAAAGAGATGCTGGATGGTTTGCCTTGAAGTAATATTCTTTCATTGCAGCAGACTCGAGTTGCCGCAGAACCGGGCAGTAGGACGAATTAAGCCACTTAAATTCATCAACATTTTCAACATGAATAGTGGCTTTTCCAGGAGGATTTAAAAGAAACCACATGCTCATAGCTCCAAAGTTGAGTTTATCAGTAACAAGATGGAACACGTGTTTGGAAGGATCCTGGGATAACACCAAGAAGTATAAATGAGAAACATGGAAAATCAATTTTGGATTTAAGAAACAATTAAGACTGGATCACCTTGGCATTCATGACAGTTGAGTTGACAACAACTGAGGCAGCCAAGACATTGTCAGAGAAGAGTGCGTAATGATAAAGATTTGAGTTTTCCAAATTCTCACTCCTAGGGAATTTTCTCTTTTCTGGAGGAAGGAGATAGTAATCTATTGTCAGGCGCATTGACAAGCAATGAATTCCATTTGGAATCGTTTTTGCTGCTAACTGACTCAGGAATGCACTCTGCTTTTTCAAACTCCTTACTTGCTCATCTGCTGTTTGAAGCATTGCTCTAAGCTTCCCGGTTACCAACTTGCAATCATATAATTGTTCTCTTGCTTTTGATAAAACTTGGCCCATAGCTTTAATTTTCTCAGGAGCACTAAGCAGTAATTACATATGTAAATTAAGTTTTCAGGAAATTTCCATAACCATCAATAAGGAATCAAGAAATCAGCGAATACAACTTGACAGACAGTAAAGTCCATAATTCTGCTACCTGTTATGCAGATCGGAATCAGCCGATGCCTCTCCTAGGTTGCGCTGACTCTCTTTGAGCCGAATCTGAAGTTCTTGTTGCAAGTCTAGTTTGTTCTTCATCTTAGCAATACCTATGTATACCCTAGCCATAATCATCTGGTCCCGTATTAAGCGTACTGTTGAATCAGCATTCTCATTCTCATTTTCTTTTCTCCATATATTATATTTGCCAAGAATTGAAGAATCAACTGATTTAGAACGTTCAATGGCTGCATTTTCAAGTTTTACTATTACTTCATATTCTTGCCGCACCAGGTCTGCTGCACGCTTTTCACGTCTTTTTTCTCTCAATTGCTGCATGATGTCTCAAGGAAACAACAGGTACATCAGACTAGATATTTATATTACCGTATAGAGAAAATGAAAGATGGCATCTCCAGGATCCTAGTTTACAAGTAGTTTTTCAGGATAAAGACAGCAATTACCCTTCGAGCAAGTTTTGCGGGAGTGTCAGTGGATTGAAAATGATCGTCTACAAGGACAAAGAGAGCATATCAGTCGACAAACAAGAATCATATGCAATACCAAGTCAAAAGAATATAAATACCAGAAAATTCATCATTTTTTCTCTTAGATCCTTCTTGCTTGATGACCATATCTGTTTTCTTGGGCTGAAACATACATAAGAATCCAAAAAAAAAAATTGATAAGCAACTGTGACTAGGGACAAATTCCACAAGTAAACACAGGAAGACATGGGAGTCATCTTACCTCAGGAATTACATTATTGTCACTTAAAGTTTCTTCGGAAATAACCTTCCAAGAAGCAGACAAGTTGTTTTTCCTAAAGGAATCAAGACTTAAAGGTCCCAAATCCGCTGTGCTGGCAACTATAACATCAATAACCTAAAAGATTGTCATAGTAAAGGTGTCATGCAACTAGAAAGCATACCTAAATGCTCCGTATCACGAATTAAGCCAATTAGGTGCAGACAGTTTAAGTAACTATCATCAACAGAAACTTGCCTCTTTCGAGAAAAGGGATTTAGCATGTTGTAGAGCCAGCTGCTCTCTCCAACCCAAGCCCTGTGCATTCAGTCAATATTCCAGACTTAAACTAAACAAGAATACAAAGAATTCATTTTCTACGACAAAAGACGAGGAAGAACGGGAAGGTTAAGAAAAAGATACCTGATTGTTGAAACCAGCTATCCTATTGGTTTGTACTGCACAAAAGAGTTCCAAATTTAGAGACAAGACGAAAAGACAATTAGAATACAACATTGATAACATAAAAAGTACAGAATGGAACTGTCCAAAAACACTGTCAAAATATGTGAGCCAACCTACAGACTGTGGAAAAGCAAGGTAAATCAAAAATATTAAACTATTCATCAAATTATCTGCTGTAATAAACGGTCAGGAAGATAACATAGTTATGAAATGCTTATGGAGAAAGAATTATGAAGACAACAAACTGGCATAAGCAGGATAATTAGTACTGACTAATTCAAGTTCATATATATATATATACATACATACAGCTATAGCACACTGCCACAAATTTTAAAACAAGGCTTCATTCGCACTAGCAGTCGTCATTTCAGAAACCACCACCCAGATTCAACAAAAATAAAAGGTCAGGAATATTAACAATACATATATGTATATATGTTTATATATTGGTGAACATCAACATCAGACTAATTGACAGTACGGGTGCCCACTGATAGTCTCCAAAATTTATAAATTATTTTCACAAAGCAGGCAGAAGTCCATAATTTTTCAGACATATTCCCCTATGCGGACATAGAAATAGGTCACCTCCGCAAAGCACATTTGAGCCCGTAAACAAAGATGCATAACAAGCAGAACTTGCAAGCCCCAAATTGAAGAATCAATCCAGAATTTTTACGACATATTCCCCTATGCGAACATAGAAATAGGTCACCTCCGCAAAGCACATTTGAGCCCGTAAACAAAAATGTATAACAAGCAGAACTTGCAAACCCCAAAGTTAAGAATCAATACACATTCTGTTTCCATAAATTCACCTATTCTCTTCTACAAAAATATCCCTAGAACACCTGCTCAATTCTTCTATCAAATTATTATACGTTCACAACTAAAACTCTTCTCAAAAGGAGTATACAAATAGCCTCCTCTCCCAAAATCAACAGTAGCAATAACCACCTCACCAAATGCCATGTCACCCACCACGGCAATAAAAATTTGACAAACAAGTAACTTCGTCTTTCCATTTCTTATCTGATTCAGCTTTCATCAAACGGCAACTAATAACACTAAATTAAAATAGTTGACAGAGACATGAAATCTAGAAGAACTAACCGATCGAAGCGGTAGAATACACACTCCAACAAGCAAAGAAAACAAACGGTGCGAGAAGTGACAAAACAATGACGAAAGTGACAGGAAATCGAGATCCACCGGGCCGATACTTTTGGACGCTCGCATCGGATAATCCCTTCATCAACGCCATTGCCAATCAAAACCTGCAAAAAAACGAAGCCGAAATAAAAAAAATCCAGAAAAAAGAAACAAACTGAAACGAACAAAAGAAATCATAGGATGATAGAATACAAGAATTACGAGTGGAATTGAGAAGAGATCTTGGCGAAATCAAAAAGAAAACGCCTAATGCGTGTAATCGAAGCGAGAGTCCACCATTTTCTAGAACATTTTCTCACTGAGAAGACAAGGAAAGAGAGCAACCGGAGATCTCTTTCGATTCTGTACCACTCTCACTTCTCTCCTCAGTCTCTCTTCTTTCTTTCTCTGTCGCAGATACGGGAGAGAACTGGTTGATGCTGCTGATAGAACTTTTTTGCTGTTATCTTCGGGAGTTTGCTTGTTATCGTCAATTTTTTTAATTTTACTTTTTCATGATAACGAAGGCAAAGAACGGCACGTCGTTTTCAAGATCCAATCTGGATCCCAACACTATACTTTAATAGTAATTATAAGCATGGGTTGTACCGTCAACTTTAGATATGAAAATTGGTCGGACCTAAAAATAGGTAACTTTATAAGCATAGCCCAAATTGATTTTGTTACAATTTAACAATTTATTTAATATGTATTTAAATAATAATAATTAAAGATAATAAAAATTAATCATGTCAAATTATTTAATTTCATAAATTTAAAATAAAAACAGCTTTATTTCCAAAATAAAATTCAATGACTTTGAATTTTATTAATTTTCAATTAAATTAAATTCTTTAATTTACTAATCATTTAATTCTTCTTCTATTTTTTAATTTTGACCTTTATTTGTTGCTTTCAGTTTTTGTATTTCCTCACATAAAAATTAAAACTTAGTTTTTAATATTAATGTAATTATATTTGAGAATAATTATATATTAGATAAAGATAAATTATTTGAATTAAATATATTTATTTTAATCTCTTGTATATTTTATTTTATTAAAATAAATAATTTAAAAATATTTTTATTTATAAATTAATATGTATTTTAAATATATTTTAACTATTAAATCAAATTTTATTTGAAATTTATATATTTTGAAAATATTTTAAAATTAATGATATTTAATAATAAAATTATATTATTCATAATTCATATTAATAATTAATTTAGTCGATTAAACATATAATATTAAATTAAATTATTCACAACCCTTATTAATAATAAATAAATTAAATAATATATTTAATTAATAATAAATTAAATTATAAAAAAAACTCTCTTTCTATAGCTTTCATAATTTTTTAAAACTATAAGAAATCAAAACTAAAACTGAAAAACTTAGACAAATAATTTTTTATTAAATTTAAAAATAAAAGCAAACGCTGAATTAATTTATTAATTCCGAATTCGTTTTAGCATTACTTATAACGTCTTCATTGCATTTTACGGTATCAAATATAGAATAAATTTGCACAAGAGTGATTTGAGTTGCTTCTAGTTTTGTTACCCTGCCGACATAGATAAGGAGGACGAGCAGTCGGACCGGATCAATTTGATCGTCCTTCGGCCTAATGATTAAAAAGTTTCCCAAACCCAATTCAAATTTCGATCTGTTTGAGTCAAGCCGAATTCCCTAAATCCAATCCAAAATAGGATTAATCAATTCAGGCCGAGCTTGGTCCTAATAACTATCATAAGTTGTTCAAGGGTTATGGTCAAGACCATGATTTTGAAACCCGGATTGAACTACCAATTTGATCGATTCGACCAATAAACCGTAAACTATCCGGATCGAATGACCCCTAAAAATCACTCCCCAATTAAACCAGTACGAACCGATCAATTGACCAGTTAAACCGGGACTAATCAAACCAATTAGCCACTGGTTCAATAAATTTTTTTATTTTTTATTTTACTTTTTTTTTAAAACGCTGATGTGTTTTTTGATTCTTTCAAAAGTAAAACCCACCTTTTTTCCAGAGATCTAACAAAAGTATAGAAATTTATATTATTTGGTATATTTTTTAATATTACTAATATTATATATAATTAAATATAATTATGTAATATTACATAATTATAACGTCACACTGATTCGACCGGTGGTCGAACCGGTTGAACTGATGACCAGTAAGACCTCCGGTTCGATGTCCGATCCGGGTTTCAAAACCTTGGTCAAGCCTGATCTTGTGTGAATTTAAAAAGATATCAGCTGATGCCAAGTACAAATGTACAAAATTAACTTTCAAAGCTAATTTGCAAAAGACAAAAGAATAAGCATTTTAAAGTTTCTAATTTTAAATATTCGATTTTAATATTCATAAATTAACCTTAAATATATTAAAAGTTAAGAATGACACTCGGCAGGTACAGGAACTGCTCTTTACTACAGTCAGTTCACCCCTAAATTTTGCCAAAGGCCAGGCCAGTTGCATTTCAAGCACAAAATCAACTAACCACAAAAGCCAAGGGTGCAGGGAGCAGTTAAGATTAGCCGAAAGCTCTCCCCGACTTGCTTTCCACCGAATTACCACATCCAAGTAGAGCCTTCTCTCCTATAAAATTGCCACATCCAAGTAATCTCCAATCTGTGGATGTTACAGAAAAATTTGGTAACAAATTCAAGTTGGAGATTAGAATCTAAGTTTTTTTTAAAGAAACCAATTATACCTGGAATCCAAGCTCAGTCAATGCTTTGGCATCATCTAATTTTCCAATTCTGTTAGAGTATGTCTTCCCAACCTACAATGAGGAAAGGTAAATAAAGCGCTATAACACACTTAAATGTTGAGAGATTATGAAGACGTGCACTCATGAACATCATTAACGACCTGTCTAAGGAAAGACTAAGTATAATAAAGGTCTCGACCCGAAAATAAGCTTTTGTTACTAAAAAAGAGGTAGTCCGCCATACTTAGATAAGAGGCAATTCAGTTTATATTCCTCGATGATCTGTTAGAACGTGTTGAATTGATTCCATAAGCAGACTACATCAAGATAAGCTAAACCTTTACACTTTATGGGTTTGTATAGGGGAAGAAATGAGGGATTAAGGTTGACAAAGACCATTTTCTATTGCGAACACCGACCATAAACAAAAAAAGAAAGTATATAGATATGAGATATTAACCTCTCGAACCACAAAACGGCCATTCTTATCAGGGTAAACAAAAGCAAAAGAAAGTCTAGCATCTCTTCTCCTTGCTGCAGGAGCCACTTCTTTAACCTGTGAAACACATCAAAATCGACCATTAGCATAAGCATCATTACCTCGGTGAGAACAGAAAAAAACATGGAAGACATGGACATGACCACAACTATGCTAATATATCATGAATTCCAAAACATCAAATTGAGTCTGATTCTTAATATTCCTCCCAAACTGTTCGAGCATGATATGGGCAACACAACTGTGATCATCAGTCCTGAAATTCCAATTTCCCACATGCTAAGGATCATAGTGACTGCTAAGCTACAGGTTCATCTCAAACAAGCCCCTTATGGATACTCCGTCATACCTCTCTAATCTCCTCCAAACATGCAGGAAAGGAAAGAAAATGATTTGAACATACCAGATCAGTTAATTCACGAAGAGTAGCATCTTTCCATGTGTAAATTTGAACTTCATCCTTAGGCTCCTTTCCCCTCACCGCAAAGTCTTCCTTCATATGATGAGAACCTATCTGCCAAAAATAAACAAATGACAACTCAGGCTTTGCACTTCAGAGACGCAGTTACATACTGATGTAACGTGATTAGTTCAATCACAACCAAAAAAAAAGCATTAATCACATTCACTGAAATTCTACAATTTGCACGATAGTTCACGAAAACAGTCAATCCGAATACAAACTAATGTACACTAATAAACAAGAAGCGGATGTAAATACCTTGGTAAATACGCGGAGCAACAGAGGACATGTCTGGTAAAGAAAAGCGTTAAAGATCAAGCAAAAGTCATTAAACATGATAAATATTGATAGCACACGAGCAGAGACAAGAAACTAAAACCGTTGGATTCAAATGTAACTGTTAGGAACCCTAGAAAATGACAGAAGTTGAAGGAGCAAAAACTAGAGATAAAGAAAAGTGAACCTTCTCGCGATCAACGGGCTGAAGAGGAGGAGGCGGACCTCTGGGGAGAGGATGCATAGGTCTACCTCCTTGTCTCTTCGGTGCTTCGTCTATTCCCGCCATCTCCAACTCTCAACTCCCTGCGTCTCTCTCTCACTCAGCCACACTGAGACTAATAAGGAACTTTCTAGTAGATGCGAATATGGACTGCTATAACTAATAGGCTGGCTTGGAAAAAGCCCACCTACTCTAACTCTAATTGTTGATGCCCGTTATGGGATATTTAGTATTTATCAATTATTAAAATA
>JAOSBM010000004.1:1807198-1820910 GCA_027568955.1 Erythroxylum tenue
ACAAGGCAAGGATTTTGAATGGTCGGCTTTGCACTCACTAACTCAATTCCCTTCGCGTGGGAAGTGGGTCCCATTCGCTTCTCCCTTCCTTTTGGACATTGATGCACATGATATCTACTTTTATTAGTTAGATGCAACTAAGGTTGAATACCTTGACCTTTCCCAATTGTAAGATAGAGCTCGCAATTAGTTCTGCGTTAGGGTCAGGCCTTGGACTCACTCAGTCAACCCTAAGACCCCATTCTTACGATCAAAATAAAATTATTTTATTAAAAATGACGTTGTTTTACTAAAAACGATATTATTTTTATATTTTTAATATTATTTTTAATAAAATAATAACAATTTATTATAAAAATTAAATATATATTTTAAATTGGACTTGACTCGTGCTTGATAGGATTTAAATTCAAGCAAGTTTTAAGTCGTCTCGGACTTAAGACTAAGTCTGAAGAGACTAATTATCAAGCCTATTAAAAATAAAATTTAAATTTAAATTTGATCCAAGTCAATTTAAGACTTAGTTTGAATAGTCCAATCTTTTAAGCAAAACAAATTTAAGTTCAAAGTAATATTGTTTTAACAAAATTCTTTAAGATGATATTATTTTAAGCAATTCATTTAGAGATTGTAATGTGCTCACTCATGGTCAATCCCCTCTGAATTTTTTAAAATATAAATATAGAATAATTCTATTTTTTAATTGAGTTCGAACTTGAGCTGCCTAAGCCTTACCTGAAGCCCAACTATTCTAAATAAAATGATGATGTTTTGTTTATAATAACTAAGTCTCGAGTCAATTTAAGCTTGGGCTTGACCCATAAATCGACTCATTAAAAATAACTAAATTTAGACCAATCGATCAGCAATTGTCATCTCTAATTATCTTCACGTATAAATGATTTAAAAGATAGTTGGCAGACACATTAAAGTTATAAATATTGATTCAATTTAATATATTACTTGGCTTTAAATCATTTTATTTAAAACAAGTTACTTATGAAAGTAATAATTATTAAATTCTATCATCATTAAAAAAGAACCATCTTAAAAAAGATGGCCAACGCGAGATTCTTAAGACTCGCTATTATTGATTTGATATATCAATTACTACATTAAATACGTGTAGTGTTTACTTGTATTAGTTATTAATATTTATATTTTATAATTAATGAATTATTTATTCAAATTTTGCGATTTATTGAATATTAAATATTTTCTGCTTGATATTATTTACATTAATATTTTACACTGTGAAAAAACAAGATAAGCTTATATTTTATATTTAACATTAATCAAAGGATGGATAATTGCATGATTGTAATTTAAAATAAATTAGAGTTGTAGAATATAGTAAGAGCTCTACATAATATTTCTATACACAAATGAAATATTAAATTACTATGATTAAGTGATAATTATTAAAACATACTACAAAATTTATCTAATCAACAAAATATTTATTATTATTTTTAATATAAGTTGAATAATGAAATGTTTTATTTAACTTTCAACATCAAGAGATATGTTTATAAATTTATTTTGTTTTAAATTAATTAGGATAATGTTTTTTAATTAATAGTGAAATAACTAAACTTCTTGTTTTATAAAAATATCTTTAAATTGGTTTTAATTTGTTTAATTGCGGATAACATTTTTTCTTATCATAAATTAAAAAAAAGCATTTTGAGACTTTTTTATATAAATAATATTTTAAAAAACTAACATTATCAAAACTATTACCTTAAATCAAGTTTTTAAATTTTGAAAATTTGTCTAAATCATAGATCACATTGCTTTTAATTAAATCACGAGCATAAGTTAAGTAAATATTAATAAATACGAATTTAATAAAATTTTAAAATTCAGTTAATTTATAATTCATCTAGAGTCATCTTGATAGTGTTAAATTTTTTTCTATAAAATTTTCAACTATTTTAATAATTTAAAATACATTTTGATGTCTTTATTATATAATATTGATATTTTAAAAATTAAACTGAAAGTTAAATCTGCAAAACAAAAATTTAAGGTTTAAATAATTCAATTAATATTAGAACCGTTGTAAAATCAGTTAAAGATTAAATAAAATTAAAAAATTTAATGTATGATTGAAAGAGACTGTCCTTATTTTAAAAAAATGAAGTTTAATTAAAAAGAGTGTGAAATAAAAATTAAAAAATTAATTATAAATTATGAATTTTTTAAAAAAAGTTATTAATTAATTAATAAATTGAGTCAATTTTTAATAATAAATTTTATTAAAATAATTAAAAATTAAAAATTTGAACTATAAAATTGACAGTTTTTTCGATGATTGTATAAAATAAACATTCGCGCGTGTCCAGCCGACACATGTGGGTTTTTGCTGTTTTATGCAAACTTGATAAGGTTGTTCTTTTCATGAACCTTTGCCAATTTGATCCAATATTAACTGGGAGGGGTACGATGCCCTGTCTGGCGGGGACCACAAAGCGTGCTGCATCATATCCTGATCCGACGGCTGAGATGCTAGATGGTGACATCCTTGGTCTACGTCACTCCCAATTCTTTGGATGACGTCAATTTTGAAAGATTGCCACTTGCAACCGTCGGTCGGTCCAATCATCGGAGGCAGAAATCTGGGAATCTGGGATGCTCCAATAGAAAGTTGTTTAGTCTTTGTATATTAGCGGAAGAGATGATAAAGACACGTTTATAAATTTTGTTTATTATTAATACTAAACATTAAATTTAATTAGCTAATATTTAATATTCATATAATATTATTTTTTATATTATTTTTAATACAATATAAGAAAAATAATTTTTATAAAAACAAGAAATTAAAAAGTCATTTTTTAAATTTTTTTCTTAAAATAAAAAAATATTTCTAAAATCTTTTAAAATATTGTATTATAATTTTTTAAAAAATATGAAGTAAATTATAAGAGAAATTGGTGTTGTGATTATGAATATATAAAGAATAAACCATCTCTTATTTCGTGTTTCGTCAACTGATTCATATTTTTCACATGGAAAACACAGCAAAAATTTTGACCACCGCATGTTTAATAGGAGAGAGATGTTAATGATTCAGCCGACCACATGTTTAAGTATGGCCAACAAGTTGCTATGGCGGGAGGGTTGTTACAGGACTGTTAGGGGCGACGGTGTGGTGGATTTATCCAACGAATTGAGAGAGGATCAACTTGAGGAAAAATTTTGGGGAGTTCAACCGGGCCTCTTATTGGCTTGGAGATTTGGGTATCGATGACTCATTCTTGGAGTCGGTTTTCTTGATGTGATCAATATTCTCTCTTCTTTTAACTTTTTAGGGACTGGTCAGTATTGTTTGGTGGCAAATATCCGGGATCTACTTCGCCAACTATAGAAAGTGCAGCTTTAACACGTGTATCGAGAAGGTAATCAGAGTGTAGATAGCCTGCCCTCTCTTGCAGCATTTGCCCACCCGAGCCTCCACCTTCTCCAAGAGCCTCTGATGTCAGTCTAGGCCCAACTGTGCCGTGATCAACATAGATTTTTGTACTGCAGACACTGCGATAGTTAGGCCGGTCGTGTAATTTCGTTTTCTTTTCTTTGGTAAAAAAAAATGATTCAGCCAACCAGGTTTTAAGACGTGTAAGATGCTCTCCGAGACGGATCAGATCTCTTGTTTCGGTTGCAGTATTTTTATTATGTTTTATTAAATTTTATTCATATTTATGTGGTCCACATAAATATATGGATGAGATTTAATAGAATATTATATGAACATCATAACCGAAACAGAACATCTCACATAATATATATACGTGAGATTTAATGGAATAGAATTATAACAGAGTAATTGGAACAGAAAATTTAACGCACTTAAAGACTATAATTCCCAATCTATAGGTCTTGGTTGGTGACTAATAAAAAAGGAATGCAAAAAAAAAGATAATTATGAATCGGAATTTAAAAAAATGCAGATTATAAATGTTTGGTACGTAAGCATTGGAAATGAAATTATAAAAACTAATAATTATACCAATATTTAATATCAATTATTAAGAATATTAATAATATTTTTTCTTATGTTTGAATAATGTTACTAGTACTATTACAATGTTATTATCGGATTTATATTTGGTATAATACAATATTGGTATCGATCAATATCAAGTATTAATTCGGATAATTTTTAAATTTTATAAAATTGCAAATAATCCTTCAATATATACTCTTTTTATTTTACTTAAATCACATCTCAAGAAATTGTAACAATATAAATTTAACATAACATATTTTTATTTTTATTAATATTATTTTCAAGTATTTCTTATAAATTAAAATAAATTTAAATTCAAATATTATTTTCATATATTTTAAAAATTATTGTAATTTTTTCATATTTACATTTTAATAAATATATATTACTAATATGTAAATATATAAATTTTAAAAATATTAAATATGACGATAATAAACTAATATAATTAGTTATATAATTTATAATCACTTTGTATATATGTCTAAATAACATAAAAACTTTATTTGATACAATCTTATTTATGTCTTTATTATTTATTAAATAAATAATGAACAGTTTTTATATAAAAAGTATTATTATTTTAAATAAAAATATTTTTCAATTTAATTATATTTTTAAAAAAATTATAATTCTGACCAGTTTGATCAATGTTAACTGAAAAAGCCATTACATGTACAGTAAAATCTCTATAAATGAATATTTTTGGGACCTGAAAAATTATAATCTTATATGAAGTTATTAATTTATCGATAAATTAATATTCATTAATTTATAGACTAATTTTTATTTTGTACATTATATTTGTCAAATTAAACAATTAATTTTTTCTGTAACTAAGAAAAAATAAATAAACAATTAATTAATGATGGTGCATTGTATCTAAGTTTATTAATCTTGTCAAAAATAAGTTTATTAATCTTATGTTAGTGTGATTCAAAATAGAGTGTATGTAGGTACATTAAAATATGAAGTGTTAGAACTTAGAATATGAAGTTTTGTGAATTGTTTCAAGTACACAGTACTATATAGAGTTTATAAATAGATGCATGTACTTTAACTTCATATACCAAAATATAAAAATTCATATATTATATTTTCTCTTCCATGACTACTCATTTGAAAGGTGTAAAAAAGTCTACGATAATTGATGAGATGAGAAAAGTTTTATGTGAGTACAAAAATCAACATCCCTCTTCAAGTCAAAAAGCTTTGCAACAATGGATTCAACAAAAGTTTAATCTCTCTATTAGTCAATCAACAATATTAAATACTCTTAAAAGGTTAGCAGAGTATTTGTTAAAAGAGATAACAAATATCAATGTTAAAAGGCACAAATCAGCAAAATATCCTGATTTAGAAAAGGTATTGTATGAGTGGTTTCTCCAATATCAAGATAAAGTGAACATGACTAAAGAAATGATTCAAACTAAAGCAAGAGAATTTCTACAAAAGATATATAGTGATCCAAATCCAGAATTTAACTTCTCAAGTGATTGACTAGAACGGTTCAAGGCGAGACATGGGATTAAGTCTTATAGAAGGTTTGTTGAAAGCGGCTCAGTTGTCATGGAGAATATTGAAGAACCTGTACCTGAAATTCGAGCTAAATTGGACAAATGTCATTGGAGGGATATCTATAATATAGATGAAACAAGCTTATTTTATCGTTTGTAGGCAGATCATTCACTAGCTACAAAGCAATTAGAAGGATGGAAAAAAAACAAGGAAAGACTTACTGTTGCTATTTGTTGCAATGGGGATGCTTAAGATAAAGTACCTTTTTGGATTATTGGTAAGTATGCTAGTCCTAGATGCTTTAAAAATGTGAATATTGACAATCTTAATTGTTATTATCGAGCCAACAAGAAAGCATAGATGATTGAATTACTCTTTCAAGAATTTGTTCGTTGGTTTGATGATATAATGATAGGTAAAAAAGTGCTACTTATAGTAGACAATTGCCCGGCTCATCCCAAGGTTATTGAAGGCTTGAGAAATGTTGAATTGTTCTTTTTGTCTCCAAATACAACATAAAAAATTCAACCATGTGATCTTGGAATTATTTGATCACTTAAGATTTATTATCGATGTCGTTTTTATTCTAGCATCTTAGAAGGCTATGAGATGGGAGTAATAAATTCTGGAAAAAAAATTAATGTCCTGGATGCTATCTATTTTATTAATGCTGCTTGGAATATTGACGTGAAGGCCACAACTATTACAAATTGTTTTCGACATTGCAAAATTCGATCCGACGAAGGTATGCTCCTAGAAGAAGAAATTGGTTATGTTGAAGACATTCAAAAATTAGAGGAAGTGATTTCTAATTTACATTATAAAAATGTCATGAATGTAGAGCAGATTCTGAATTATTCTAGTAAAAATGAAGCTTTAATGGAATCGCCTACGGACAAAGAAATTATTTAAGGAGTGATGGGTATAGAAAATGATGACAATCAAGATCCAGATGATAGTAACGTTATACCACATGTTTCTCCAAAAGAAGCTTTTCTTGCCGTAAAGACTTTGAAAAGTTACTTGCTTCAAAATGAGAAGAATATGCTGAATGTAATTTATACCCTTCAAAAAGTTAAAGATGAAATTGAATTCAGTTATCATGAAAAGAAGAATCAATTGACTATAGATACATATTTAAAAAAAGCATAAAATTTAAAATAAAAATTATTTAAAAAGTGCTTTATTTTATGAATTACATATGTAAATTTCATACTTATTTAATGAATTATCATTTTATATTTTCAGTAGACCTCAAAGAATTTTTTTTAAAAATATTATCTTATACATTTAGCAAAGTTATTATTTTATCCTATTGACCCAAGTCGGGATCAAAAAAAATTATTATTTAATCGAGATTATTAATTTATCGAATATTTATTTATCAAAGTTTCACTGTACTTGGAATTTTTTACAAGGGATTGAGTGTTTACTTAGTAAATTCCTAATTTCACTTAATGGCTAATTGAAAGCTCAAATTTTCAAAACCCAAGAAAGCTGAAGACAACTTGTACTTACGGAACCCTTTTTCTATGATTAGATTAATATGGAAAACTAATAATGGTAAGACCATTGTTACAAAATAGGCTCACTGCCAAATATCAAAGCGGTAATGTCAAAAAAGAAAACCCTTTTACCGCTCTTGATCAATCTATCTCTCTCTGAGTTAGAAAACCAACTTTCAGGAGGAACATGCTTGTACAAACAACACCAGTCCCTGAGTATGCACAAGAACCACTCACAATCATACAACCTTCCTTCATCAAATTCTATGTATTCACCAGCTTGGGTCTTATGATGAGTCCTTTTGCAACAAAGCTGAAAACAGTGCTATTAACAGAGGGTTCTTTCTCAGGCAATATACAAAATTATCCTTGCCAACGCTTCCGTCACCGTCGCCGTCAAACAAATTGAAGAGCCCGTGCACCTGAGAGTAAACAAATGAGGGTTTGGTTCAGATTTGCTGTTCATACGTCCATTTCTGGGATTAGGACAAAAACCTTACATAATCAATGACCCAATCACCACCAGCTAAACTAATAATACTTGTTGGTCTATTCCCCGTCATACAACACATTGAAGTGTATTGGACAAATTAGCTTATGTTATACACAAACTAAAAATATGTTTCTCCACAGATTGATGTGATGACCTGAAGGATATAAAACACAGGCAAAGATCAGTTACCTCATGCTTATCCAAGTCCGGAATTGATAGTCTAAGGGCGTCCCCGAACTGATGTAAAAGCAAATAGCAAACAAGAATGAAAGTCAAAGCTCGTAAACAAACATCAAACTATAAATATCAAAAGGGGGAGAGAACGTACTTCTTGTTCTGAAATTTGATAATGCTCCCGGGTACTGCATTTACGGAATGCTAGTTCACAGGCTTGTAAGAATAGCGGCAGGTTCATGACGTGAGCTGATCCATATAGGAACTGCAAGGAAGAAACAAGGTCTAAAGCTTGCCAACGTCCATGGTAAAAGGACACCAACCAAAATCTATACGAAGCATGAATTCCCTTGTATGCGGTACCAAAAGCATAACATACAGTTTGAGTAAGCACACATATGCAAGCAAGTCCACAGAAGATTTAAGCAGGTATGCGGGGATCTAGATTCAGAGGGTAGAAAGATGATTACTTGCTTGAATGTGATTGTTCCACTCCTCTCCACATCAATGAACCTGAAAACCTGTAAAACACAAAAAAACGTAAAAGATTGAACTTGAACTGTCCTCCATCCTATTGCAAAGGAAGTAATAAGATACAGTACATGTCAGCAAAACCAGAAAGGTAAAATGGGAGAGAGTAGATCCAAGCAGAAGATCAATATTTCCTGAAATCACTAACCTCCTCTGAAAGGCGGCAAGGCCTCAGTTTCAGAGCCCTTAAAAAGTTGCCATATCTAACTCGACCACTGTGTATAGAAGAAATGAGTCACAACCACTGCTTTTATAATTATTTTAAAACCACCAACTGAAAACGAGCAAATTAAGAACTTTACACCAAAAATTACAATTTCGTTATAGGATTTGCCACTAGCTTTTCACTAGAGGGATAAACATGATTGCTAAAAGCTCTCCAGATAAATGAAAAGCCAAAACTTCCTTCTATTTATGTACCTGTAATCTGGATTCATACAGAGAAACCTGTCCAAGAAATCCACAGCTTCCAAGCTGTTGATGTGGAATAGCTGGCATGGAAAAACAACCTCATGATTGTCGTATATAAAACACAGTAACATCTAGTCATATGTCACTATCACACAGCACTCTCTCTCTACCACACACAGACAAAGAGACAGAAACACACATCCAGGTGTTCAAACACACCCAAAGCATTTCAATTTAGAAAAATACCTCTTCCACCTTAGCCATTTCAACCATAAAACTTGAGGGATTCTCCTGCAAAGTGATTTTCATTAAGGAGAATGAGATATTACTTCTGAATGAATGTGATTTATTGCTCTAACAACCATGTAAAGTCCAATTTCACTCAAGTGAGCAAAGAACCTATAATATATTAAACATGTACGCCAGAGACTTCAATAGAACCACTACAGTCAATCCCATATTTAATTCAGCACAGAACTATTTGCAACCATCCTTGCGAAGTGTTAGAAATTATTTGCTTACAATGCATCTATAAAGTTCAAAGTGACTGAAAGTCAGGGTAACAACCTATGGCTAAGACAAAGACAAGTTGAGCTAATCCACATAGCTATGTACCAATATCAAAATAAAGTTGACAAAGATAACTTTTCTCCTAATGATGCTTCATCTCTCAGAGTGCGGTTTTGCAGTTCAATACACTTCCATGAGAAGTCATCAATCAAGAATTTATAAATTGAAACACACTTTAATACCAACGCACATGTTAGCCATGATTTTTCCACAAAGACTAGTTTAAAAATCAGGATAGCTCGAAAACAGTAAGATTTGGTTGAAGCAGTCTTACCTTTCTACAGTCTAATGCTTTTATAAGCAGCAAAACGTCTCCATAGGAATGCGAAGTTTGAACAACATTAAGTGCACTAGCAATAGCACGACCAGTCTGCATAGAGTCATATTATATCAATCTATCACTCACAAATGGAATAAAGAAATGTGCTGAGGAAAACTCATCATAGACAACATGTGAAATAGTGAACCAAGATAGAAAACGCGGAGTTTGAACTTGAAAGTCAAGAAAATGCAGTGAAGAAATGAAATTTTCAACTTAATAAATGAACTCAAATTAATTACTCACCCTTTGAGCAAAAACAGGAGGGTCATCTTTGCAGTTATCAAGAGGGGAGACTATGGGTAGATACTCTACCTGATGAAAGCACAATAAATTTCAAATGATTAATGATTAGTTCGAATAGAAGAGATATCAAATTAGTAGCTAAAAGTCACAGAAACTAGGAATCTGGGCTTTTGGGTGTTGTTAGGATGCTGAAAATTCAAATTTCAGGTCTGAAATTTTAGCAACAGTAATCGAACTTCAGAATTGGATTGTTGGAAACTTAGGCTGGAAAATAGTTGGAATTTCATTTAAGGAAACAAACATTGGGTAGTTCTAAGAATCACTCCAAGGTTAGGAAATCAAGAACTGCTCATAGGGTCTAAAGATCACTCTCAGAAGAAAGAACGCTTGTAGGGAAATTTCAAAACTTGCTTTATTGAAAGGTTCTTATTTAACAAGGATTCTTGTTATTGTTTCCTAGACTTAAAACCTTAGCTAAAAAGGAAAAAATAAAGAAGAAATATTTTTGTTGTCTAAAAAGAAAAAATAAACTATTAACACATTGTTAACATTCTTCATCAACTAAGCTTTGAATTATCTGTTTGTATGGCAACAAAAGATCAAAGTTATTGATCATGGGAACATACCTCCATAAAATTGTGGAACTGTGTGAACATTCTAAACATGAGCTTTCCCAGAGAAATATTGCCCCTAACAAAATGGTAAGTGAAAGTAAATATCACCGAGTAAAAAAGTAAAGAAAACAACCTAAATGAAATTTCATATGACAAGCAAAACTTTACCATGATTGATCAAAGTGAACATGCGGATAACGAATGATAACTGGTTGAATTGGATAGCCTGGGATGAATGCACCAAGTTGGAATGACGTAAGCACCCTTCCGTTTGTTGTTGTTCCCTCAGGAAAGAGTAATAAACGTGGAAATATGTCGCAAGAAGCCTTTCTCTGTATTCAGATCCTCGAAAGCACATTTCTGTATCAAATAGCTTATAAATTTATATAAAAATCATCTAAATTTCTCTTGCTATGTAACAGAACAGGATTGTGGAGGAGCATTTGATATAGAGAAAATTCAAGTAATAAAAACCAGTTGGGAATGAGTGAAAATGCACAATGCAGGTACAAACAACACTTTCAGATAGCAGGTACCACAAAATACAGTACGATTACAACAAATATACAATAGTGTAGCTTAAGTGAAAACAATATATATCATTACTAGTAAAGTAGAAAAGCATAAAGGTAAAAATTACAGAAAGTTCCTACCTTTATTTCGTTTACAGCATTCTTCCTTGATGAAGGTGAAAACCGATCAACATATATAACCTGCCACGCATGGGAAAAAAACAAAACCATTTTTATCACCAAGAACTCGTGAAGAGAAAACACTAAAAGACTCTTGTTAACAAAAATACCTGCATTGCTCTTATAATAGTTCCAACAAAAGGGATTGAATCATGCGACTCGGCCGCAACAATAGTAGGGAATAATTCGTAAAAGTAGAATATAGGATCGATATAAGATATGTGATTTGATACAACAATTGGAGCAATCTCCCGAGGAGCAGGCTTCCCTTTTCTTTTTATCCATTGGTAACTGCAACCATATAAAAGGAAAGACGACCAAAGAACCATGAAATTTTTGCTAACTTTCTCCAACTTCAATACAAATTCAATTGCAAAATCAAGCATAGCAATGAAAACAGTGAAAGGGAAGAAGCTTTACCCAAAAGAGAAGAGAATAAAACGAGCACAAAACCTAGTAATCCACATAAGCCTCGAACGCCATTTGGGCATTGGATTATGCTTATCCTTCCAACCCTGAAGAGCAAATTTGGTTGCAACATACCCCACCACCAAACAAAGTCCAAAGAGGACCAGCCTCGCAACCGCAACCGGTAAACACACCACAATCTTAATCACCTCATAAACCCCATTAACATACGGCGTCCCATTGCGAAACGGATCCACCGTGCACGATGGAGGCACGGAAAGCCCTTCCGACCCAATAAACTCAAAAGGGTTCTTTGAGGAGTCAACGCTATATTTATCTTGACAATTATGATTGTTGAGGCGGATACCGTTGGATAGGGTCGAAGACGATCGTCGATAATAGTCGTCGTCGTCGTCGTCGTCGTGAACGTTGAGGACAATCTGGGGTTCATCGGAGATGAGAAGGGGAGAGGAGAGATCGTCTGCCGCCATTACAGAGGTCGAAATAGTAGGCAAAGATACAGGCTTTACGGAAGAGCATGTAAGAAATAAAGCAGACTGGGGTTTGAGATCTCTGAACGAGGAAAGTGCACATGTTTTTCTTTTATTCCTTTTTTTTTTTTTTTGCATTTCTTTGTAAGAACAGATAGAAATTGGTATGTGCACGTTCATGCTTTATCCACGTGATTGTCCAAGATTCGACTTAGATGTCTGGACAAGGACAAGGACAAGTAACTACAGCCTAGTTTCTTGGAGGTACTAAGATAAGATATTGAAAATGTTTAAATGGGAATTATTAGATAATTTAAAATAAATTATTTATTTTCTTAAATCTTGGATATTATTTATTTTAGATAAATCTGAATTTAATTAATTGCTTTGAAATTCAAAGGTTAGGATACAAGTGTTCGACCAATATCCATACCACTCTTGAGTCTTTAGCAAGGAACAAAGGCAAGCCACCCACGTTTCGTGGGAGAAGTCAGTTGTCTTGTCTTTTGCCGGCACTGAATCTGACCGTCCATTACAACTCAACCAAGTGATACAAAGTTGAATGGACAGGATCGCTTTTGTTGACGAAACGTAAGCCGACCGAAAGGCATAGCATAGTTCACTCATTGTACTGGGACAAAACGCTCAGAACTCAGAAGGCCTCATACGTGATCTTAACTAGGGACGGCATTTGATTGGGCTGAGCCCAGCCCAAGAGCCCAAGGAAATTTGTTTTAAAGAATTTGGACTTGACCTTGATTGGATTTCAAGATTTCGGGTTTGGCCTAACTTTGATAGTTGTGCTTAATATTAACAATGTCCGACCCAGTCCCAATCAATAAGCTCAACTTGAGTTTAAACATAAATTTTCGATCCAATCATGCTCGAGCCATTTTAAAAAATTCAAATATAACTATTTTAATATAAATCGTTCTAGTTTATATCTTTTAAATAATTAAAATTAAAATAATATTATTTTCTAATAATAACATCCAGTAAAAATCTCGCTGAAACGTTGAATTTAGAGAGGTTTAATAATATACAACCTTACCTTTAAAATGCAAATAATGTTATACAAGATAGAAATAATATGGTGTGCTACTAATTATTAATGCACCAAAGTGTACGTTATTGGTTCTGGTTTTAACCAACACAATACTGAAATGGGGTAGGTAGTTATTGGTTTGGTTTTAACCAAAACAATAACACATATAGAGTAGGTTGAATGTATATTAGGTGTTGGCAATGTACTATAAATAGAAGGGTTATCTTGATGTTAAAAATACCAATTTCATAAGAAGAATTCTCCTCTCCCAAATACTCTTACTTTTTAGTTTCGGTTTTATAACACGTTATCAGCACGAAGCTCTTCGGCTTATCAATATCAAGCAATCGTAAGGTTCTGCCGTCTACCTACATCGTACAAACGTTCTTCGGTTTACATACATCAAACAAACGTAAGTTATTCTGTTTATTTATATCAATCCTACTTACGATGTTGTTAAATTACTACATATATATTATTATCAATTATGTGTTTTAAAAAAATATTTTAATATATATTATAACAGCTATAAATATAACGGTAAAAATATAACGGTAAAAAATTTATAACAGCTATAAAAATAACGGCTAGTTAACGGTAAAAAAATTTTGTTCTATAAATAGATACCACTCCTACATAATTTACTTCATCCCTACACATTATTTCTTACCTCAAAATATTAT
>JAOSBM010000004.1:1888675-1898828 GCA_027568955.1 Erythroxylum tenue
CAACTATCTGTACTAGGGGGACCATATATTCGCTTGTTTTGACGTACTACGACATGTTTTGGCTTGAATGATATTATCCCTTCCTTTTGTTGATTCTCTCTCTGTGTGATTCTCTCTTCTCCTCACTTTCTGTGCCCATTCTACCAATCATTTCCCTCTTTTTCTATTTTTCTTACAACAATTTGGTATCAAAGCAGTCGAACCTGGACTCTTACCCATGGCTGAAGGAACACGGGGAGCAGACTTTCGGAGGTTGGAGGAAGTTCTGAAGGTACTCACGGAAGCGCAAGGTCGGCAGGAGAAACTACTTAGGGAATTGCAAGAAAGAAGTGACAAGGTGCTATCGGAAATGCAGAATCGAACTGAGAAACTGGAACACGACATGAGTGAGTTACGCTCGACCACCTTACCAGAAGAGTCCAAACCAGGAGAAGGCAGCAGTATTTCGGGCCTTCTTGGTAAGATGGATACGGCACCACTGAATAAGGAGGGAGCTGGAGGCCTTGCCCGGTTGGGCAGGATTGAGTTTCCAACGTTCGATGGGGATAACATTAAGGCGTGGGTATACCGTTGTGAGCAGTTTTTCCACATTGATCAGACACTGGATGAAATGAAGGTGAAGGTGGCCATTCTACACTTAGATGAAAAGGCGCAAGAATGGTATCGACTGTTTAGTCGGAACCGGCCCAATATAGAGGTAATAGCATGGAGTGAGTTCACCAAGGCTCTGAAACAGCGTTTCGACGCTGAGATGTTTGATGATCCCATCGGTGACTTTAAGGAGCTGAAGCAACTGGGCACGGTGTTGGAATACTGTGCACAGTTTGACCATTGCTCGAACAGGTTGGCTTTGTCGGAAGATTACTTGGTGGCCTTCTTTGTGAAAGGCCTCAAACCTGAGGTTGGGGTAACTGTGAAACTTCATGAGCCGCAGTCACTCCATCAGGCCTACAGTCTAGCACGGAAACAAGAAACCATCCTCACCGCTACAGGGCACCCGTTAATGAACCGCTCTCAATCGTATAGGGGAATGCAGGGGAACAAGGTGATGCCTTCCCCGCCGACTCGTAATGGAGTCACTCCTGAAGGACTGTTACCAACTCCAGCGCCGTCATTGCGCTTACCGGAAGGAAGGACACAGTCAAAGGCTATGAGCAGTAGGGATTTCGATGACAAGAGGGCAAAAGGGTTGTGCTTCTGGTGTGACGAGAAATACAACATAGGGCACAAGTGTAGTAGGCGTCAGGTGAAATGCTTCTGGATTTCGGAGGAGCCGGGGACTGACACTGAGTTTGGCGGTGGTGGTGATGAGAGTTCGGACAATGGAGAAGCCATTGAAGAAGTTCCCACAATTTCTATGCAGGCCATGATGGGTTTCTCAGCAATATCAGAGTTCAAACAGATGCAGCTTGTTGGAGTCCATCAAAGTAGACCGATCCACATACTAATCGACAACGGAAGTACGCATAATTTTGTCGATGTGGCAGTGATTAAGAAGGGGGCATGTGAGCTCCAAGACATTCTGCCGGTGACAATCACGGTGGGAGGCGGGCTACAATTGCAATGTACGCAGAGGTGCCGTGATTTCCAGTGGTCAATGCAAGGAGTATCGTTCCGAATGGAGGCTCTAGTGTTAACATTGGGTGGTTGCGATGTGGTACTGGGGGTTCAGTGGTTGGTTGGATTGGAAGACGTTCTGTGTAACTTTCGTAATCGCACCATGACGTTCACATGGGAAGGTCGAATGGTCACACTCCACGGGGGACCGGAGGAAAAACCGCGAGTTATGTCGGGGAAAGGTTTTCAGAAGGCGTTGCAAGGGGCGGGGGAGGGTCAGTTGTTTATGATCCACCTATCGACCCCGATTGAATATCAATTCCAGCAACTGCGATTGACGGAGGAGCAAGGGAATGCCTTTGACGAACTTAATGTGATACTGGCCAACTTCGCCGAGGCGTTTCAAGAGCCGACAACTCTACCCCCTGATCGCCCCTTTAATCATCAGATTGTACTGAAGGAGGGAATCGACACGATTAACGTCGTTACTCGGGGGCACAGAAAACCATTATCGAGCAAGAAGTAAAGAAGCTAATACAGCAGGGGTTTATCCGACACAGCTACGGCCAATATGCTTCTCCGGTGGTGTTGGTGAAGAAGAAGGACAATTCGTGGAGAATGTCCGTTGATTACAGAGAATTAAACCGTTTCACCATTAAAGACAAGTTTCCGATTCCGTTAATTGAGGAGCTGTTGGATGAATTAAATGGCGCAGGTTGGTTTTCGAAGCTGGATCTACGTTCGGGTTATCATCAGATCCGAATGCAACTCGATGCCATTCCCAAAACAGCGTTCAAGACGCACGAAGGGCATTACGAGTTCCTGGTAATGCCCTTCGGTCTGACGAATGCCCCCTCAACTTTCCAACGATTGATGAACGAACTGTTCAAACCATACCTCCGTCGATTTATCCTCGTCTTTTTTGACGATATACTGGTTTACAGTCCATCGCTGGCATCGCACGCAGAGCACTTATCATTGGCCCTGCAAATTTTATTAGATAATCAGCTTTTCTTGAACAGAAATAAATGTGTATTCGGAGCTCGTCAGGTGGACTATTTGGGTTACACCATTTCAGAAGCAGGAGTCGCAACTGACCTACGGAAGGTTCGTACCATCGTCGAGTGGCCGGTACCGCAAAGCCCAAAGGAGCTAAGGGGTTTTTTGGGCATAACAGGGTACTACCGACGGTTCATTAAGAATTATGGGACATTGGTTAAGCCATTGACTGAGTTGTTGACAAAGGAGCACGCAGTGGATTGGAGATGGAACCACGAAGCGCAGTTGGCGTTCGAAACTCTTAAGGAAGCTATTACGTCGGCGCCGGTGTTAGCATTACCAGATTTTTCAAAATCATTTATTGTGGAGGCCGATGCTTGTGGCCAAGGGATCGGAGCCGTTCTCCAACAAGAAGGTCACCCAATAGCTTACTTGAGTAAGGCATTGGCACTGAGACATTTGGGTCTCTCTACCTATGAAAAGGAGTTCCTTGCAGTAGTAAAAGCCATCAAACAGTGGCACCACTACCTTACCCCTCGACCTTTCATTGTTCGGCCGGACCATCAAAGCCTCAAATACCTATTGGAGCAGCGATTATCTACACCCTTCCAGCAGTCGTGGTTGCTGAAATTGCTGGGGTATGATTTCGAAGTTCAATATCGGAGTGGTAAGGAAAACACAGCCGCCGACTCCCTTTCTCGTGCAACTAGTGCCGAGATGTTCTCCATGACTATATCTCAGGTCCACAGTGAGCTCATGGAAGACATTAAGAGGAGTTGGAAGAATGAAGGGGACATGCGAGAATTAATTCAGCAACTGGAAAAAGGGAAGGGGGTATCCAGCACCTATGAGTGGAAAGACGGGTTATTACGGTGGAAGGGAAGGTTAGTGGTGGGGCGTAATCCTCAACTCCGGAGACAGATTATCAGTATTAGCCACGATGATGCCATGGGGGGCCATGCGGGAGCCGTGGCAACGACAAAAAAATTGCAGACTCTGTTCTTTTGGAAGGGGATGGATAGGGATGTACGTAATTATGTTTCCGATTGCATGGTCTGTCAACGAAACAAATTCGATAATGCTGCTTATCCGGGGCTCTTGCAACCTCTTCAAATACCTGCCGGAAGTTGGAAGGAGATCAGTATGGATTTTGTGGAGGGGCTACCGCAATCAAAAGGTAAATCGGTAATCTTGTTGGTGGTCGATCGGTTTACCAAGTATGCACACTTCAATTCCTTGAAACATCCTTACTCTGCTCACGATGTGGCTGAATTATTTTTGAATCAAGTTTTTAAATTACATGGGATACCGGAAGCTATTGTCAGTGATCAGGATCCTGTGTTTCTTAGCAAATTTTGGCAGGAACTGTTAAAATTACAGGGGGTCAAGTTGAAGCTGTCCACAGCATACCATCCTCAATCGGACGGCCAGACGGAAGCGGTGAATAAAATTCTTGAAACCTTTCTGCGATGCTTTTGTAATGAAACACCACAAAAATGGGGGGAGTGGCTGGCATTGGCAGAATGGTGGTACAACACCACTCATAAGACTGCCATCAATTCGACTCCGTTTGAAATTTTATATGGATATCCACCTCCTGTTCACACACCATACGTCGCAGGAGATTCAGGAATCATGGAGGTTGATCGGGTATTACAAAGTCGGGAAGCAATGTTGAATCTAACCCGATTCCATCTACAACGGGCTCAAAACCGGATGAAGCAATACGCAGATACGAAGAGATCCGAACGCGAGTTTCAGGTGGGAGAATATGTTTTATTAAAGTTGCAACCGTATAGGCAGTTCTCTCTAATACGGCGCAGCAACCAGAAGTTATCACTGTTGTATTATGGACCGTACTGTGTGGTTCAGAAGGTGGGGAAGGTAGCTTATAAACTGGATTTGCTGGCCCATACAACGATCCATCCGGTGTTTCATGTGTTGCAGCTCAAGAAGGCCCGCGCTAATCTGCCTCGCACGACTACGACTCTGCCGGAATTATTAACGGAGGTCGAACGAACTCCGGTGGCTATATTAGATCGGCGAATCACAAAAATGAACAATCGGGCTGTCACGCAGTGGTTAATTCAATGGTCGGATGGCGAGAAGGGAAACGCGACGTGGGAATATGTCTTTGATCTTCAGCGAAGGTTCCCGGAGATTAACTTAATTGACAAAGATGTTAAGGAGAAGGGGATTGTTATCGTTAATTCTGACAATGATGGTTAAGGGAGACAAGATGGAGGACCAGAGCACCAGGAGGAACAGAGTTGGTGTTATTGCAGTAGATGTAGGGGACATATCTTGTACTCGGGTCTAGGGGATTACAACTATCTGTACTAGGGGGACCATATATTCGCTTGTTTTGACGTACTACGACATGTTTTGGCTTGAATGATATTATCCCTTCCTTTTGTTGATTCTCTCTCTGTGTGATTCTCTCTTCTCCTCACTTTCTGTGCCCATTCTACCAATCATTTCCCTCTTTTTCTATTTTTCTTACAACACTGTTGTTGTTAATATCAGATCATTACAACAGGATTGGCTTACATGTAGCTTGCAGGATAACCAAGTGATGCGTGGCTTTTGTTGGTTGGTCATCTTTGGCATTGGATGTTGGCTCTTATGGTTTTGGTGTAAGTGTAACAAGAGTTTATTTGACATGTATTTTTCATGGACCACCAACTCACACGAGATAGTTCTCGACTATGTTACGTAGATTTTTAAGGCTAAAGAAGTAGTTGGAAAGGTTATGGTGTCTCCTAAAGGAGTTCAGATCCTTTGTCCAGTTTTATGGTGTCTTATTGTGTCCAGTGAATCTCATCCATTCATTTATGCGGACCCTACATTAATTTATGTGAGACCTACGCGGGACTCGCATAAATGAATGACTGAAATTCACTGGACACAATAAGACACCATAAAACTGGACAGAAGATCTTGTTCCCTCCTAAAGCCCACCGTGAGCAACTGATAGGATGGTCTAGTCCTCCTCCGGATTGGGTTAGATTGAAAACAGATAATGCATTTAAATCGTCTTCATTGTCTGCGTCAGCTGGTGGCGTGATTCGAGATAGTAACGGAACTTGACTGGGAGGTTTTGCCCAAAATATTATCAGTTTGTTGTCTAGTGTTTCAAATGTATTTCCTTTTAATTAAAGAAAAGATTATATGTTTGTCGAGTCAGTTCAGTCGACATTTATCTCGGCAATCCAAAACTTAACCGACGTTATTTTATAATAAAAATATTGATTCTATTAATTCAAATTTAATTGGTTGATCTTGAAAGTCGTATATCATCCCTAAATACATAGCATTGCTGTTTAATCCACTCTGGTTGTGGATTAGAGGAACTAATCTTCCAACTTCACTGCTGTTTCTCTTCTAAGTTGAGCTAAGATCAACCAGTAGTTCATCGATCAAAAGTGTAACCATCTCATTCTCCATTGTCAAGACCAACCCTTCCTTTTCTTCCTCAAAATTCCTCCAACTCTGACCCTTTTCCATGTCTCGAACATATCCCTCCCTCTTATGCACCACTTCCCACCCTTCACACTGATCTTGTTCTCCCTTTATCCAAGCTTCTGCATACTCGAGTATTGTCTCTGAACATCTACACCCCACTTGTGTCAGTTCGTCTGTGAAAAAGTTCAACCTGAGGAGTTGATCCACACCACTGTGTCCGCAGTTCTCCATTGTAAGTTTCACCTGGTTCAGCAGTTGCCATGCCTGTTCTTCAACTTCATCATCAAACATGGTGTCTGTTCCCTTCTTATCTTCTTTCCCCAAGTTGGTATCTAATTCCTCCTCCATTGACGTCCACTCGTTGCTCAAACTCTCAAGCCGCTTAATCCTTTCCATCAGTTCATGGTTTTCCCCTGTAAGTTCATTCACCACCAACAACAATGGCAGAAGTTAGAGAACTATGCCTTTTGTAATGCTGTTTCTTCTTCATACGGGCTATGGACCCAACAGGAACTTACTCTGCACAATGTCAAGTTTCTGATCAAAGGATGAGATGGATTCTCCATCTTCGTCTTCATTAAATCCAAACTCAATCACTGAAACTGGATTGTGCTGTCGCTCGCCATCCTGTCCATAATTCGACAAACCCAACATAAGATTGAGAGATTAAACGATGTCGGTTGATGAGAAAAAGGGCACTGAATTCGATGGACTATGCAGTGCCGTACGGTACAAGACAAACAAGTCAACTAAAGCTAAACACAGGGAGCATTATGACTGGCCGATAATACATAAACTAACCCACGTAACGACATCCAAGGACCCCCACGAGCAGCACATTATATTTATTCGTACACAGATTTTTTTTGTCTAGTGTCTTATTTTGATTCATAAACCTCAGCTATTTATTTATATGGACTTCACGTTTATTTATATAAGATTCACGTGAAGCCTATATAAATAAATGATTGAAATTTACGAGACAAAATAAGATGCTATAAAATTGGACAGAGAATCTGGACTCATATTTGTATAGATGTGTATAAGTTGCTCACCTTGGGTCCCACTTCATTAAAAGTAGTTGTACTCTTCTTGTCTGGAGTCGCCTCCACCGAATCATCGCCGACACAAGGTAAATACTTTTTACCCCCTTCTAGGAACCCGATTCCACCGTTCCAGGACGATAAAGACTCCACAGTAACATCACTGAAGCACCAGCTGGAGGCATTGCTACTGCTGCACGGTGTACTGGTGGTAGAGCTCGTTGTGGTGGTGGTGCAGTGCGTTGGCGAGGCTAAATCCAGCGGTGGAGAGTCCTCGTCGATAAGATCTCTGAAGGATCTCCGCCGCATGATGTCTTTAACCGTGACTGTGATCCTGGTTTCAGTGTCATTGGTTTCACTCCGTTTGTGTGCACTAGGTTTCGAGTCTTTTGACCGCCTTCGAGAGAGGGTTCTGGATAGAATCGACGGTGATCTTGCGATGGTAGTGAAAGGAATGTTCTTGACAGCGTTGATTATTGCTTGGAACGCAGAGAATGTGGTTGAAGCAGCCTTTGAGGGACTCCTGAGAAGCTTTGGATACGTATTACTGGTGCCGTGTGGTTTTGGAGGAACTGACTTGAACCCTGTAGAAGAACGAGAGTTCGGATCATCTACGAGGAAATCTTTCAGCATTCTAGACCGACCCTCAACAGCAAATTGGTTTCTTTGTTTACCGTTTCTACTTGAACATGAATCATTAGGAAAGACCATGGTTGTGAAAGCAGGAAAGTCACTGACTTTGGCACAACTTGTCAATGGAGGAAGCCAAAAAAATGCCGAAGAGATGAAAAAAATGAAGTGGGAAAGTGAAGTGAATGGAGGGAAAGAAGGGTTATATAGAATATAAGAAGAAGACGAAAGGAGGAGGTAACTTCTGGTTGGGGATCTCCAGACTACTACGTACAGGTAAGAAGCTCGTGCGAATGGTGGAAGCAAGCAAAGTGACAAAACAAGTGTACAAGCGTGGATGCTTCTTCCGTGCGGAGGTTAATTAGATTAAGTGTGTCTGTTGTGTGTGTCTATAACAAGTGGTATTGTATATTATTAAGGTTTGATCACATGCAGACCAGACATTGGAGTGGAGCGTACCGGCAATGTTGTGATCTCGTGATCTCCTGATCGTTTCTATCAGATTTGCTAACCCAACCTTGTCCGTGGGACCTGTTTCACATAAACTCAGGTGGTTAATATACGGGGACGTCCCTTATCCTGTCCCCTACCTGTCTTATTAAATTTCAGTCATTTATTTACGTAAGTTCTATATAAATAAATGACTAATATTTAATGGGATAAGATAGGGATAAAGGATTTGCCATTTAATATACCAAGGAGAGTTGGTTAATAAAGTCAAACCTCATTCAACAAATCAAATACTTATTCCTATTCAAAATAAGTGTCATTTTAAAAAAATTCATACTTATTAAGAAAGTTAATGAAATGTCTTATATACCCTTATTAATTACATGTTAAAGTGTCTTGAAAATATAATCTGTGTAATCTGTGTAATTAAGATGTGAGAGAAATTAAAGGGTAATTTTGGAAGAAAAATCATAAATATGCATAAAAAGTCACAAACGACACTTATTTTAAATAATTAAAATCCATCTAAAACGATACTTATTTTGAATAGAAGAGAGTATAATTTAAGCACCTTTTAATTATAATTGTCTAAATTTTTTATTTATATATTAATTTTAAATTTTAAATAGAAAATGATATCATTTAATGACAATTTAAATTAGTTCGATCTGATTTAATTTATTATCAAGTCTAATACCAATTTATATAATCACCTCCAAAAATAGAGATGATAATAGGGCGACTTATGAGCAGCTCTCGTTAAATTTTTTAAAAACATTCTTTTTTAAATTAAAAGTGTGACAATAGTTTTTTTAATTGAGTTCAGACTTTGGTTGCTTAGACTTAGACCTATCCAAGACCTAACTGATATAAGCGAGATGATGTTATTTTGTTTTAAAACATTAGACCTCGAACTGGTTTGACCCTAATTTAACCTATGAATTAGTCCATTGAAAACACCTGAAATTAGGCTCATGGGCCAACTCATTGTCATCCCTATCTGAAAACCATTCTAATTTATACAATTACATGTAAAATTATTCTATATTTAATCACGATAAATGAATATGATATATTTTATTTTAAATAAAATAATTACTAAAAATAAAAATAAATTAACTTTACTAATGCCACTTATATTGGTTATGTTATGTAATTCTAAATTATTAATTTATCATCACTTATATTGGTTATGTTATGTAATTCTAAATTATTAATTTATCAAATAATTAATTTAAATTTGTAATTTATAAATTATTTAACTCAAACATGATGCATAATACTTAGTTTTAACAACTTAGGCATGTATCAACAAGTGAAATTAATAACCTTGACTATGTAATCGTATGTAAAAATTATACTCTTACCTTTAGAAATTTTTTAAATCAAATTTTTTATTTTTTTCAATTCAACTTCACAGCCAAAGAAAGAAGTATGAAGATATTATTTATATATTATTATTTGTACTTATTCAATACATAAAATTCTAATATATATAATTATATTAGAAACAGCTTCTCTACTAGTTACGCATAATGTTACGTACGAATGATTGGATCTTGCGTCTCAGCGAGATTTTTATTAGGAGTTGTTGATTGATTGTTGATATATATAATTATAATGAACAATGTATAAATTAAAATTTACTAATCAATTTTATTTATTTTTACTATTTAAATAAACATATTAAATAATGTCTAATTTCAAAATTGGTAACTTAATTGATTTATGTATTTTTAAATATTTAAATGTACACATCAAATAATGGTGGAGCATATTAAATTGAACACAACAAAGTGAAAGAACAACGTGACTTTAGTTTATATGTAAATTGCATAATTCAGTACTTGAGTGTTTTAAAATAAGTGGTTAATTGGGGTATTATGGCAGCAAAGGTCCCTGTGGTTTTAATTTACAGCATATTTTTTCCTATAGTTTTAGTTTGGGCAGCACAGGTCCCTATGGTTCTAATTAAGGTCACGAGGAGTCCTTTTAACCTGCTATAGCAG
>JAOSBM010000004.1:1968801-1991501 GCA_027568955.1 Erythroxylum tenue
ACAGTCGGTCGGCACTCGACCTATAATCCACTTGGGGCTCGGTAAACATGATACTGGTCGGCATTACACAGCTCAACTTGCTCGGGGGGCCTCAGTGTCAGTCGCTCGGTCGGCTACAGTGATAGGGGGCGGGATGTTACATAAAGCCATTAGGAATATTATGAATTTGAACCCATAATTCTAGTCTTACCAGCTCTATTTGTCTAGGATTCTCAGTAGGTTGAAAGCGATGTAGCAGAAGGGGAAGTTGTTGATAGTTCCATGGGCCGTCCCTCATCACTCTTTCCACGTAAAGGTGATGGAAGAACTGGAAAATGAAGACATTATTCCCAAGTTCTTTGATCAGCATCCCTTTAACAGGACACCATACACTTGCTATAATCTGTTTAAAGATGGGGAAATTGATCATCTTCTCTGTTACCAATCTCCCTATGACACAGTGCTGCCATTCCGTTCCTGTTGGTCTTTATTCTCCATTGGCTGGGTCATTAGCATATTCCAGTATAACTTCGCCCTCTTCGACATTCGAACGATGATATATCTCATGCACCAGTTTATCCTCTTCAGATTCCGTAGCCATAATACTAAACTGAACTAGGTTATGCAGAGGAAAAGCAGTATAACGGGGTTTAGGTGTGAAGATGAAGAAAGCACTTGGTACCTAAAAACAAGAGAAAGAAGGTCTCGACGTAGCAAGACAGAGAGATAACTATAGTTTAAATCATTAATTAACACATTCTTAATATTTGTTAAATGGTAATTTATTTTTAATATTTGGGTATTGAATTTAGGTAAATAATTAGTTATATATAAAATTATAGAATTAGAAATTAATAATAATTGTGGTTATTATTTATATGTGAAATATTTAAAAAGAATTATTTCATATGAATTGTCATTATTATTTATTATTAAGATTTTTGAAAACATAGTTGATGTAAACAGTAAACTAGTAAAGTATACAATACAACTGTATAATATACTAATGGACTATTTTGCAAAATTTAAAAATTTTAGGGACTATTTTATAAATTTCAAAAATTACCCGAAATAGTATCCAGTACTGACCAGTATCGGTACAGTTCCGTTCCAAAACTCAATCCGATACCGAGTCCGATACGGTATTCATAGCTATATTAACACAGCTGTTCCTACATTCACCCATACATCCGTCACCGACCGGTAACACCTTTAAGTTTCCACTCGCATCTAAAGAAATACTCATTGATGATACTGTCCTTCAGTCCGTCTGTGGTTGAGAAGCTCGAAACTTTCAGCTCCTCGAATCCCTAATCTTCGAATCCCCAACCAGACAGACCACGACGAAAACAAAGCTGAAGTTGGATTAGAAAAGTGGAGTCACCCCATTTAACCTTACGAAATGGGACTCCACGTCCACCAGAATCCCCCTCCATCCAACAGAAACCCTAAACAATGGAGGCCTATAGACATAGTATCTGCTACATTCTTCGGACTAGTGATTTTCTTCTTCCTTCTAGTCTTCACTCCGCTAGGCGACCCCCTTGCGGCCTCTGGCCGGCAAACGCTGCTTCTCTCCACTATGGACCCACGTCAGCGACAGTTCTTGGTCCAACTGATCGAGACCGGCCGCCATACTCAGCCAATCGAAGCTTGTGGTGCGGATTATGTTGATCACATGCCGTGCGAAGATCCCAGACGCAATAGTCAGCTTAGTAGGGAAATGAATTACTACAGAGAGCGTCACTGCCCGTTGCCCGACGAAACCCCACTTTGCTTGATCCCTCCACCCAATGGATATAGAATTCCTGTCCATTGGCCTGAAAGTTTGCATAAGGTGTGTTTTCTTTTGATTAATTGGGACTGGGTTTTTCAGGTAATGTGGAAAAGTAGAGTGAAATTTAAGAAATGAGGTTGCTTTTTGGATATTTAAGCCAATTGCCTTTAGAAGCTGGGTGAATTTGTGCATTTATGTTATTATTCAAATCGTTTGGCTTGTAGGTGGACCACTGATCACGTATAGTTGGTCTTTCGTAGAAAATTTGGAAAGTTCAAGCGTTTAGATAGACTCCCACCTATAACTACTTGGTCCCGCTTTAGCTTAAGTCTCTCCAGTGGGATCCGGTTTCAGACTTTCAGTGGAACTGAAATTGTTTTATGATGTTGTACTGGATTTACAAACAGTGAAGAAAAAAACATACATCCCTAACGCAATGAAAATTCTGCCTTTTGCCCCCTTTATATGTGCATCTATGCGTGTTCCTTGAATGGGCGATGGTTTATGACTTTATGTGTAATGTGTTAATGTTCAGATTTGGCATTCGAACATGCCATACAACAAAATTGCAGACAGGAAAGGTCACCAGGGTTGGATGAAAGAGGATGGGGATTACTTTATATTCCCTGGTGGCGGAACGATGTTTCCAGATGGTGCCATACCTTACATTGAAAAACTTGGACAGTACATCCCTATTAGTGGTGGTGTTCTGAGGACTGCACTTGATATGGGATGTGGGGTAGGAACTGCCTTTCATTATCATAGTTTTAGCTCTAAATTTTGTTAGATGTATGAAGTTTCTCACATATAATCATCTACCAGGTTGCTAGTTGGGGTGGATATTTGCTAAAAAAAGGGATTTTAACCATCTCTTTTGCACCAAGAGATTCACACAAATCGCAAATACAATTTGCTTTGGAGAGGGGAATTCCAGCAATGGTTGCCATGCTTGGCACTCGCAGACTGCCATTCCCTGCATTCTCATTTGACCTAGTGCACTGTTCTCGCTGTCTCATTCCTTTTACTGCCTATAGTTAGTTTTCTGGCCTGTTACCTTGAATACGTTTGCTTCTGCAGTCTCTTGCTACTAGCTCTTACCAAGAAGAAATCTGACTTTGCAGATGCAACTTATTTCATTGAAGTCAATCGGTTACTTCGTCCAGGAGGGTACTTGGTCATATCTGGTCCTCCTGTACAGTGGGCTAAACAGGACAAGGAATGGGCAGATCTCCAGGGTGTGGCAAGAGCATTATGTTATGAGCTGATTGCTGTAGATGGAAACACGGTCATTTGGAAAAAGCCTACAGAAGATTCATGTCTGCCTAACGAAAACGAATTTGGGCTTGCTTTGTGTGACAATTCAGATGACCCGAGTCAGTCATGGTAATCTCTTGGCAAAGGATCCATTGTTTGCGGAAACTCTTTACACAAAATGGAACTAATTATTAAACAAAGTGAAATAATTATTTCCATTTTGTTTCAACAATGATGCTATACATTGCATGTTCTTTTTGGTGTCTAATTAAAAGATGCTTATGAAAGTTTTGTAGATTGTTTCAACTATGAAAGTTCCAGTCTTTATGTCTGACCCTTGTTTGTTGGATGACGTCCACGAGAGAGTTTTGATTCAAGGAAAACGCACAAGTTTTTAAGTGAAATTGGTTATGTTGCAGGTACTACCAGCTAAAGAAATGTGTGAGTAGAGCATCTTCGGTTGAGGGAAACTATGCCGTTGGGACAATTCCTAAGTGGCCACATAGGTTAATCAAAGCTCCTTCAAGAGCAATGCTCATGAAAAATGGGATTGATTTGTTTGAGGCTGACACAAGACGTTGGGCCAGGCGAGTGGCTTACTATAAGAACAGTTTGAATGTGAAGCTAGGAACTTCAGCCATACGCAACATATTGGATATGAATGCCTTTTTTGGTGGTTTTGCAGCAGCAATCATATCTGACCCTGTGTGGGTAATGAATGTTGTTCCTGCTCAAAAACTATCCACTCTAGATGTTATTTATGATCGAGGCCTCATTGGAGTCTACCATGATTGGTGAGTTAATTTCATCAGCAATGCATAGAACTGCCTTCCCCTTGTGTGATTAATGACTATATTTAAATTATTTTCCTAGTCCGTTTGAGAGTGGCATTGATATTGTATGAATTTGTGAAATAAAATCTAGAAAGAGTAACCTCCAAGTCATAGCAAATGCTCGAAGTTCTTCCATATTACTCCTTTCTCTATGTCGTCTCTAGTTTATGATATTTCTGTAGGTCTGACCCTTTCTCATTATCCTTCATGGAGAAGCTTTATTTTTGACACAGTACTTTATTGGTGGTTGTAGGTGTGAGCCTTTGTCAACATATCCCCGTACTTACGATCTTATCCATGTTGCCAGTATTGAATCCCTAATCAAAAGCTCTGATGGTGACAGGAACAGGTAACTTCTACATCTTTCTGATTAATTGTGTGATTTACGACTGCATACATTCTAGCCATTTTTGTATCAATTAAATGCCTATATGCCATTTATGCCGGGTAAATAAAAGAAAACTTCTTTATGTTGAAAATCATTAAAAGGGTATGTTGATTAATCACATCTGATATCTTCTGCAGATGTAATCTAGTGGATTTAGTAGTGGAAATGGACAGGATATTACGTCCAGAAGGAACAGTTTTGATTCGTGATTCTCCAGAAACCATTGACAAACTTGCTCGCATAGCTCATGCAGTGAGATGGACGGCCACCATACATGACAAAGAACCTGAATCTCATGGCAGAGAGAAGATTCTGGTCGCAACCAAATCCTACTGGACCCTCTCTTTAGCATCTCACTGACATAACTTTATTCTTTTTAGGCCTTTTTGCTTTTTCTTTTTATATAAAGCTTATATGACCACAAGCTGCAATCTAAGTTTGCATTATTTATCAGAACTATTGAAAATTGTCATTTTACTTAAAAAGTTACCCAACTAAAACAAAGCATTTACTAAATGAGACAGGTGACACCTAAATTTTCTCAACTCATGAAAATTCTTTGTAAGACTTTGTAATTATCCAAAACTGGAGGGTATGTAAATTAAGAGTAGAGATTTGTACATTATACTAAAGTTTATCCTTTTTCTTTTCCTTGATTATGAATACCTTCACAAGTGAGTCCAATTGTATTGCCTTAGTTACTAATCTTCTCTTAAATTTTATTCGGACTTAAACCTCGATCGAGATCGAATGCCAGAATTTAAGTTCGGCCAAATTTAATTAGTTCTAGTGCAGGTTTAAGCTAATTTATTATGATTGTCTAGTTTAGGCTTAGACTAATTTATCATGATCGATTAGATTTGAAAACTTTGTTAAACTCCGAGTTTTGAATTTGAAGTTAAATATTTGATAATAATTTTTATGTGGGACTTAAAATAGCTAAACAATTTAAAAGCAAAATTTTAGAATTTTAATTTTAATTTTCTTAGGTTAACCTTAGAACCTAATTATGTTAACTATTTGGGCCTATTGGGCTGAGAATTGTTAGGTTGAACTCACAAGTGGATGACCCAACGAGAAAGGAAGCCGCAAACTTGGCCCATTTAGGGGAGCGGGGATAATTAATGACCGTCCGATCTGTAAATAAGTTAACGGGAGCGGAGTGACTTAATTAGGCGCGTGCAAACAATCACGGATCTGATGTGAGAGTGAGGGAGGGTTGTTCACGTGTAAGTCCATACAGCGGTGGGCCCGTACAAACACTTTCATTCTCTTCCTTCTTTCCTCTTCCTGTTCCCATCCCACAGGACAATGATGCAAATGTTAGAGGTTAACAATGGACCCCAAACCCATTCCTCCCCCCTTTTTTTAAGGATAATGTCTATCGAACTACCCTTTTAAACCTTGTCATTGTAACCGATTTCACTTTCCATTGTTATGGTATTGTCTCTCTAGAGATTAATCTTGAATTTTGAATAGAAAAATAGGTAGAAGTAAAAAAATGTAAAAGCTAGATATGTTAAAAAGATAATAGATTTAAAAATATCTAAAAATATTTTTTAATTTAATGTCAAATTAAAAAAATAATAATTTAGTTACCAAATTTTATAAATTTGTATAGATTAAGTTAAAAGGTTTTTTTAGGTATTTAATAGATTAATTTATATTATATTTAATGGATATGTTACATCAGTTAAAATAAATTTGTATCACAGTTTGACAAAATTAGTAGCTGAATTAAAATTTTTAAAAAGTCTGAGACTAAATTAAAAAAATAAAAGGTTAAATGCCTTTAAATATGTTATTCTTTCTTTAAATAATTTGCTTAAAATGTATAATTTATAAATTATTATGTACATTCTTAAAATTTTACTATTAAAAAAAGTTTTGAAATAACAAAAAAAAGGGTATTTTGTCTAATAATTTCTATTTGGATTATAAAATCTTACTCTTAAGTTTGTTCTTTAAATTGTGGTTCAATTGGTTTGATAAAAACTTTTAACAATCTAGAAGTTTTGACTTTGAATTCTTATAAGAATTATTACATGTGTTTTTAGATTTTTTTTGAAAGTCGCTATCCTTTGAATGTACGTTGGGTAAACCTCTGAATTGAAGCAATAGCCTGCAAATTATATCAACAAGTACTTCCTATTAGGCAAGCTCTATACAACAACAGGCTCGATCAAAAGAGCGTAAATAGGAGAAATCGAACATAAGACTTTTCAATCTCATATCTCTTCACTCCACTAACTCGATCTAAAAAATTAGGTTTAAATCATGAATTTACTATATAATTTATTACGTGCACACAAGAGTTTAATTAATACAAAATCAAAAGTATAGTCTTTATGAAAAGAACTTAATTTGGTGACACAGCCTAATCAAATTTCACATCAATTTAACAATAAGAAGGATTAGTAGAAAGTAGGAGAGAAAGGCGGCTAACGGTCAAGCTTTAAATGTAAACGGGCAAATGAAGGTGATGGTGGCTAGAAAATAACACTACCCCTTATTAATGCAACACCATTTGCAAGTATAGGGTTCGTCGTGGGGCGTTGGTATGTTGAAATTATGCACAAATCAATAACTCCGTTATGGTCCAAAGTGGACCAAAGTTAACGAATCAAATTCGAGTTAATCGAATTTTAGATCGGACCGAAAAGGGTCAACCGGAATGACTTATTCATTGCTAACTCTAAGTCTAAGGTTGTGGTCCTGAAAGATTGGAACGCCTGGCTTGTCTTGTCTTTGCCTACCCAAATCTTCACTTTTGCCATCTAACATGCATTTCACGAAGCTGTGTTTTTTGGACTTTGGTATGTAATAGTAATGGAGATTAGAGGTTTGAGAAAAGCTATTTCTTGCGTTTGATGGGGAAATTGGTTCGAGTGTGTATCACACATTTGTAAAGTATCTTACTCCCTCCTATCTAAAATAAAAATCGTTTTAGATAGATTTTAATTATTTAAAACAAGTGTCGTTTGTGACTTTTCATACATGTTTATAATTTTACTTCCAAAATTACCTTTTAATTTTTCTCACATCTTGATTATACATACTATTATATTTTTAAGACAGTTCAACATGTAATTAATAAGGGTATATCAAACATTTCATTAACTTTCTTAATAAGTGTGCATCCCTCTGAAACGACTTTTATTTTGGATAGGAGGGAGTACATTTTACTTTACAATTATTATGAAAGAGTTGTAATTTAATTCAAGTTTTAAAGAAATGCTTTATTAGAAATATTCATATGTTAAATTTTGTAAATACTAATTGAATCAAGCTGATATTAATTCATTAATTTGTTAAATAATTTATTAAAATGTATAATTTACTAGTTATTAAATAGTTCTCATATATTTAAGCAGCAAAATTATGAATAATAAATTAAGTTTGATTTAGTTTAATCGAAGCTAATTGATTAAATTTAGGATGATTAAGTTTTGGGTAATAATTCAAACTTGTTTTTAAAAATGATGATATTTTAATTGAATATTCTAAAACGACATAAAATGATGTTATTTTGTAAAATAAAATTAAAAAATGTGGAAAGTTGGTCTTATTTGATATGACTCATAAATGAAGTGCAATATTTACCATTAAAATGAACATTTAAATTTAGGGATGACATTTGAATCCGGCTAGTCCGGAGGTTAAAAGGTTAAATTCAAATTAATTAGGTCTCAAGTAGAGCCTCGGGTTCGAGTTTTTCACAAAATTAGGCTTTAAGTTGGGCTACTCAAGCCTAGCTTGACCAGAAGTCGGAAAAAAATATTATTTGTTATTTTTAATTTAATAATATATAAAAATCAAACTCGACATGCCCTATCCATTGCTATCCCTATTTATTTTTCTTGGTCCGTCTATGCGTATCAACATCATTTCCATATAATGTCAATGTGAACCACGATAGGAGAAGAGGGCGTTGAATTGGTAAATTTCAACCCCAATCAATTTGGCTCTTACAAATTTTTCTTTGCTTCATATTTGTGGCTCCAATTTGTTAGAGAAATTCCAAGTTTCCTTAATTCATAACATTTTTAACAAAAGCCCTCCATTTTAATTCGCAAAATAAAATGGATTAACCAATACAAATGCATAAATGTGATAAATTAGTCATTTTAATATAAAATTTTTAAATTACATTATAACTTAAATTTTAAAAATAAATTTAAGAGATAAAACTTAATTTCAAATTTTTAATATGATTTCAAATTTCAATGAACTCAAATCTAAATTTAACATTCCATCATAATTATAATTAGATTCAATGATTAAAAAACTCAGTCGGTTCGGTTTGTTTAACAGTAAAAATCTTGAACCCTTAACTTTTTATTTTGATTTATTTCAATAATTATCATTATTAAAAATTGATTAATTTTTTAATTAATACGTCAATTTAAAAATAATAATAAATTCTTATAAACTAAAATTAATTAGTTAATTTTTATTTAACTATTTGTTTTTCGATTAAACTTTAAATTCTTTGATAGTTAACGACAATCTTTTTAGATCATATTTTAAACTTTTAAATTTTATTTAATCTTTAAACAGTTTTATGAAAGTTTAATACTGATTAAACCTTAAACTTCTTGTTTTATCGGTTTAATTTCAAGCTCGATTTTTAAAATATTGGTTAAATTAATGATTTAATTAAAAATTATCCAAGTCAAAGTTACCAACCAAAGTCCCAACCCTAATTCTAGGTGGTGTGAAATAGAGGAGTAGAGTCAAACTAAAAATGGCCCCAAATCAAGGTGTTATCTAGTTGTAATGCTCTATATGAGACAATACCATTTTGGCATTATTAAGTCACTTTTCCAGACCACATCTGTGTATTTATTACATTGTCAAAGCCAATTTATATAGTCTAAAATGGCCTTGTTCATAAATTTCTTGACAACTATTCACTCATTTTTTGGTGATTTCTAGGTCCAACCATGGCTTCCATCTTCCCTGTTTCAGTCAGTTCATTGATTTAGGGATGGCACAAGTTGTTGAATGGCTTTTCCAAGCACCTTTCAATCACATTTGATCAACAGTCTTCTGTAGGGTTTGACAAAGCTTGCCTCCTGAACTTAATGAGCTTGGTTTGAGTATGATTAAGATTAAGTCAAGCTCAGACTTTTCTCTTCTAATTTTGGGGATTCAAATTGGGATTGACTCAAATTTATTTTTTTAAATGACATTGTTTATTTAAATATATTTAACTACGCCCAATTAGGATTTGATCGGGGTAAAGGTTGCTCCATCATTGTTTCAAAAGTCCATTACAAAAATCTATGAGCTTATCCTCAACTGTGTCTTGATCTACATCGATGACATTTTACTGTTCTCAAAGACCCATGAGAAACATCAAACCCTTCTTCAAAGATTTTTGGACCTAACTCAGCAATATGGGATAATACTTTCGGCCTCGAAAAGCACTATTGGTATAACAGAAATTATTTCACGATGCCCGAGTTTGATTGAATGAGAGCATCAAACCCAAATATAAAATTTTGGGTTGACTTTGGGACTCCTTTGGTCTTTGAAAAATTTTCATGAATTATTTTAAATATAATTTAATTTATTATAAATTTGATTTCAAATAAAAATATAAAAGTCTAATTAAAATTTAGAATTAGAACAATAACAAAATGATTCAATTTTGGTTATATTAAATAATGACAATAATATATAACTAAAAAATTGTATTAAAAGAGTAATCATAATTTATTATCTTAAAATTATAATCTATTAAATTTATAATTTTCATTAACTGAACTTAACATCGTATTAAAAATATATTTAATATTATGTTTTATATTGAATCAAGAACTGTTATAATAATTGTAGTTCAAAATTAAGAGAAATGTATAATTAAAAATATTAGTTAATATTTGATTATTATTTTTATAATTTTATAAGTTTTTCACTGTCTCATTTTTGCATAAAAATTCACATGATGTCTTATATTAAGTATAACATTTTAGATTTTATCAGGGATAACGAAGTATTTCAAGTATTAAACAAAAAACAGAAATGGAAAGTATTAAAACTTACACCGGCAAGATAAGAAGTCTAACTATCTGTTTGAATGGGCATTTGGAAAGTCTATATCACAAAATTATTTTTTAAGAAAAAATAGATATTTGGCTATAAAATAAAAAATACTTTTTTAATAAATATAATTTTTTTGGCAGTCAAAATATAATTTTTTAAGAATCTCAAATTTGGAGTTTCTAAAAAGAGCCTCTCAAATAACTTTTTTAAGAAGATATTTTAGATCAATTAATGAGCCTATTCTGTAGTACTTTTTACTCTTATATTTTACACATAATTCCCACAATACTCACAAAGTTATATTTACGTTTCGCTTGCAAACCAATCTTCTCAACTACAATAAAATGCATTATTTATTATATATTTAACTATTTACTTAATTTGAATATTTATTTTGAGATTTATATAATATTTTTTAGGTTTTTATATGTTTTAACATTTATTTTGTATATTAATTTTACTCATGTTATAATTCATATAAAAAATTTGATTAGATATATTTTTATTTTCGTTTCATATTATTTAAAATTATATAATAATTAATATATTGTGCTTTGCATATTATTTAATATACTTTAGATAATATTTATACGCATAAATAATTTTTATTACAAAATAAAATATAGTTAAAATTAAAAACGTTTTTATTTTTATGTTGTCAAACAATCTATTGTATGAAGCTCTTTAAATTTTTTTTTAAAAATAACATCCAAACAGTCAATTGACTTCTTAGAAAAATTATTCTCAGAAAAGATCTACAGAAAAAACTCTACTAGTATAAGCCCAACCAAATAAAAGCTGAGACTTAAAAAGTTCGACTAATATTAAATTGTTATAAAACTGGTTGATTTATACAAAGTTATTAATTAATAAAAATTAACGATTAATTAATAAATTAATTGATTTTAAATAACAAAAGTTAATAAAATTAATCAAACTAAAATTTTAAAAAATTTTACTATAAAATCTGTTAAAATTTTCAGTCAACTAAGTTTTTATACTTACCATGAGATAACATTTTCGTAATAATTCCACATAATTGAGTGCCAATAATTGTCGCCACCAATTATTGAACGATGCCCGGTTCATTTAATTTTGTCTCTTTAAAGAAAAAAATTAACTCCAACATTAATTAATTACTAAACATAAAAATGAGACTAATTTAAGATAACTCAAAGTTAGAAAAGAAATAATGCGATATTAAGATATAAACCCTTTCACAGTTAATTTCAATTATAACAAATGCTTTTCTACTTCTATTTTATTAATTTTTGTTTTTTATCCCTCACGTCTTAAAACAGAAAGTTGATTGTCAATTTTGGAAGTTAGACACCAAAGAAGCAAAATCTTTTTTCCTAAAATGGTGAACAAACCCAAAAAAAGGAGCTAATGGAGTTTATGCTCACCAACTAAGTCAATGTAATAGACTGCCTAATCAATATACGCAAGAACATAGTACTCTATCATACGCGCAACTGATGTGCGGACTGGCTAGCGAATTATGCAGAGCATTTTACGTTCGGTGCTACTTATTTTGACTTTCTACCTATTGAATGTCATGTACTCCTCTTAAAGGATATGTCGGGAATCAGTTTCCTGAAACTCGTGGTGTAATCAGTTTCCTATTCCCTCTTATTAAAAAAAAAGAACATAGTTCTCTCGAATCTTATAATATGGAACTTTATCTTTAATTAATAAAGAGGCGAGACCTAATTATAAATCTACAAAGTCAAATTTATTTTTAATAATTTATTTGTATAATTATTAAAAAGTATGATTAAGGACATTAGAATTTAATATTTGAACTATGAACTATTAAACCCACTTTTGGTCACATGTGCATTGTAAAGTACAAAGGAAAAGTTTGAAGCTTTTTGGTTACTTAGAAGAAGACTGAGAGATGAACAGTGTTTCAGAAAAGGTTGAAAAAAGGCGAGTGTATGGTATGGGATCTGAAGAACACATTACAGATTACACACCTGTGAGGAAAGAGAAGTGAAATTGGTTTTTCACTTGGTCTGTCATTATAAGAAAAGGTCAAAAAAGGATCTTTTCATCGGTACATCGGTATTCACAGAGAAAGTGTTCAGTGAGTGAGTGAGAGAGAGAGGGGTAGAGAGAAGAGGGTTAAGAGTCAACCGACCCCTTTTGGAGTTGTGTATTTGTAAGGCTTCGAATAGTCCACATATGGCGCTTTATCTTCACCTTTTCTCATAATTTGTTTTCTGGGCTTTTGTTTGTGACTTTGTTCCCACTCTCGTCTTCCTTCCTTCTCTCTCTTCTTTCTTTATATGTTTGCAGAATCTTTAAGCTTCAGGGCCTTTTTGGTTTCAAGCTTAGTGTATAGTAAAAGCATGCAGAGTGAACGAGATAGCCCTTGTTAACCCAGAACTAGGGGTTTCGTTTCTGATAAAACTATAGTGCCTGTTTCTTGTGTAAAGTGCCCTTTTTGCAGAGAGGTGTCAAGAGGGTTTTAAAGTGAGATTCTTCAAAAAAAGGGTTTTAGAGTGAGAGAGAGGGACAGAGAACGAAGAGCTAAGCACGGGGAGTTAAAAGGTGTTTGCTTGCCTTCTTTCTCTTTCTTTCTCTCTTCAAAGATTGTATCTTGTGCAGAGGAAGTTGGAGACATTTGGATAAAACCATCCTTCTGTCTCCTCTGCCTCTCTCTAAATCTTTTCTCTTTTTTTTTCTGCTTTTGCTTGATAACCCTTTTGGGATATTACAGTGTTGCATGATTAATGAGAAGTGGAACAAATCTGCCATTGAATTGTTCGTCTTCAAAGACTGTTTATAGATTGTAAAGAAGGGTTCTTTTTGTGTGAAAGAGTGAGAAGACAGAAGAGAAAGGAGAGAAACGAAGAGCTAAGTTAATGAGTTTTGGGGGTTTTCTTGACAGTGGTAGTCCCGGCGGTGGGGGAGCAAGAATAGTGGCAGATATACCGTACAGCAACAACATGACCACCGGTGCAACTGCTCAGCCACGACTTATCTCGTCGTCGACTCTCACCAAATCCATGTTCAACTCTCCCGGACTCTCTCTTGCTCTAGTACGATACGAACATTTTTGTTCCCTTAGCTTACTGATCTGGAGCTTTTTCCATTTTGATTTGTTGATACTAAAGTTCTCTTCGTTTATGTTCATCAGCAACAACCGAGTATAGATGGCCAAAGTGAAGTGGCTAGAGTGGCTGAGAACTTCGAGCCTAGTGTGGGAAGGAGGAGTAGAGAGGAGGAACATGAGAGCAGATCTGGGAGTGATAACCTGGACGGAGCTTCTGGTGATGATCAAGACGCAGCCGACAATCGTCCAAGAAAGAAGAGATACCACCGACACACTCCTCAACAAATCCAGGAGCTTGAATCGTAGGGTTTTATGATCTTCCGACAAGATTATGCAAACTAGTTTAGTTCACATGATTTTGCTCACCAAGTCATTCTCTTTTTTGGTTTTTTTTTTCCTTTCTGTCAACAGTATGTTCAAGGAGTGTCCTCATCCTGATGAGAAACAAAGATTGGAGCTCAGCAGAAGACTTTCCTTGGAGACGAGGCAGGTCAAGTTCTGGTTTCAGAATCGGAGAACCCAGATGAAGGTAAGCTGATGAAGAATTACGATGCTTTTCAGGGCTTTTTTTTAGATGGAGGTGACTTTGACATTTATTTGTGTCAGACCCAATTGGAACGGCATGAGAACACTCTACTCCGGCAAGAGAATGACAAACTTCGAGCTGAGAACATGACGATCAGAGATGCTATGAGAAACCCGATTTGCTCCAACTGCGGTGGTCCGGCTATAATTGGTGATATTTCACTGGAAGAGCAGCATTTGAGAATCGAAAATGCTCGATTGAAAGATGAGCTAGACCGAGTTTGTGCTCTTGCTGGGAAGTTCTTGGGTCGACCCATTTCTTCACTAGCTTCACCAATTGGCCCTCCATTGCCAAACTCTAGCCTGGAACTTGGAGTTGGCAGCAACGGTTTCGGTGGTTTAAGCAGCGTGTCTTCAACTTTGCCATTAGGTCCTGATTTTGGAGGAGGGATTTCATCTGCTTTGCCAGTAGTGACTCCAACTAGGCCAGCGACCGCCGGCGTCATGGGGCTGGATAGATCATTAGAGAGATCTATGTTCTTGGAGCTTGCCTTGGCTGCCATGGATGAACTGGTTAAGATGGCTCAGACTGACGAGCCACTTTGGATCAGAAGCTTGGAGGGTGGTAGGGAGGTGTTGAACCACGAAGAGTACATGAGAACTTTCACTCCTTGCATTGGTATGAAACCTAATGGCTTTGTTACTGACGCCTCTAGAGAGACTGGTATGGTAATCATCAACAGTTTAGCTCTTGTTGAGACTTTGATGGATTCGGTGAGCTATTCTATATCCTCCTTCAACCCTTCCTGATTGAAAAAAAAAACCCTCAGTTTAGGTTTTGTTTTTAACTCTTAAACTTGTTCCTGATTTGCTGTTCTTTTATAGAATCGATGGGCAGATGTGTTTCCTTGTATGATTGCTAGGACTTCTACAACTGATGTTATATCCAGTGGAATGGGAGGAACCAGAAATGGTGCTCTTCAGTTGGTAAGTCTTGTCACTTCTAGTTGCAAGTGAACCATCAATTAATGTTTTTGTTAACCATCTGAAACATGAACTTGTTCAGATGCACGCTGAACTCCAAGTTCTATCTCCAGTGGTTCCGGTTCGAGAGGTTAGTTTCCTACGCTTCTGCAAGCAGCACGCTGAGGGCGTGTGGGCCGTAGTTGACGTATCGGTCGAAACTATCCGGGAAGCTCCTGCTGCCCCGACATTTGTGAGCTGCAGGAGGCTTCCTTCTGGCTGTGTGGTGCAAGATATGCCTAATGGTTACTCCAAGGTAATAATCCAGAGCGCTGAGTCTTTAAATGAGTTTGTTTGAAGTAGTAATCACTGTCATATGTAGTTTCAGTTGAATGCATTTAACCTTGTTTGTCTGGTGATTACTCACCGTATCCCCACACTGTCAGCTAATAAGTTTAGTCTTTCCAAGCATCTGAAGAAACTTCCCTGGTTTCAACAACTAGGGTTGCTTAAACTATTGAGATCGTGATTACCTCCTCAGTTTTGTCAATGGAAGCCTCCATTATTGGTAAAAAATGCATTTGATGTTTCTATTCCGATCTTTGATGCTGTCTTGGGTTTGGTTAAATTAATAATCCAAGACTGACTATACACATTTGTGTGCACATCTCGATGCCACCTTCTAGGTTGTACTTTGTTCTTTCAAATCTTGGAAAAACCCTTAACTTATGGCACCTATTATTTTATGTTCTATGTCCAAGCTTGGAGCTAGTATTCAGGAGTAGACCTGGGTTCTCAGGATTTGTTTATGTTTTTCAGAGTTTGACTGGTAGTTTGCCGTAATGTAGAGAAGCTTTTCAAGCTGGTGATCTTCTCAGGATTGTTTATGACTTGCAGGTTACTTGGGTTGAGCACGCAGAATACGATGAAAGCCAAATTCATGAGCTTTATCGACCATTGATAAGGTTCGGTATGGGGTTTGGAGCCCAACGATGGGTTGCGACCCTTCAACGCCAATGTGAATGTCTCGCCATTCTCATGTCCTCTGCCGTACCCGGTAGAGACCACACAGGTTAAACATCACAAACTCTTAAATCTTATCTACTACCATTTTTTATTTTTCGGTTTTCTAGGAAAGTTTTGATCTTTTTGATGTTTCAGCCATAACTGCGAGTGGTCGGAGAAGCATGTTGAAGCTGGCTCAGAGGATGACGGACAACTTCTGCGCCGGTGTCTGTGCCTCAACGGTGCACAAATGGAACAAGCTGAACGCAGGGAACGTAGATGAAGACGTCAGGGTCATGACCAGAAAGAGCGTGGACGATCCGGGCGAGCCACCCGGTATCGTGTTAAGCGCGGCCACCTCAGTTTGGCTGCCGGTTTCACCGCAAAGACTCTTCGATTTCCTCCGCGATGAACGGCTCAGAAGCGAGTGGGACATACTATCTAACGGTGGTCCTATGCAGGAAATGGCTCACATCGCGAAGGGTCAGGATCATGGCAACTGTGTTTCTCTCCTACGTGCTAGTGTATGCCTCTCTCTCTCTCTCTCTCTAGATTCCTCAGTGTCATCACGTTTGAAAGTTTCTATACCTTTTTTGGGTTTCTGGGCAAAAGTCACATGAATCCATTGGTTTATCTGGCTAGTTTAAAGGTCCAAGTAGTTTGTCACCATTAGATGATGAGAAAAAAAGTAAAAAGATGAATCGGAAAGGACAAGACCAGAGCTTGGAATTATCTGTATGTGGCCAGAGAGGAGCAGATTTGAGGGACAGTTCTTGTTTTGTAAGCTTTTAAAAAGTCAAAATATACAAACACCTGTAACCTTTCTTTCTGAGACAATTCTGATCCTTCTGCTTGATTGATGGGATCCTCTGTAGAGACAGTGGCATTAGGTTAAAAAATAAAGGGGAGAAGAAGGGCACTGTTTGTAAATTTGAAGAAGTACAAGGGTTTTTCTTCCTTATGTTCTTGATGATTTTGCTCGTCTTCTTCTTGTTCTTCAGGCCATGAACGCGAACCAGAGCAGCATGCTTATACTACAGGAGACTTGCATAGACGCGGCGGGGTCGCTTGTGGTGTACGCCCCCGTTGACATTCCAGCCATGCACGTAGTGATGAACGGTGGGGATTCGGCTTACGTCGCGCTTCTTCCTTCGGGTTTCGCTATAGTCCCCGACGGCCCTGGTTCACGCGGCGCCCCAACGTCCAACGGTCCCAGTAGTAATAATAATCACAACGCCACCGCTGGCGGTGGGTCCCAGAGGGTGAGCGGGTCGCTCCTGACGGTGGCGTTCCAGATATTGGTGAACAGCCTGCCTACGGCCAAGCTCACGGTGGAATCGGTGGAGACGGTCAACAACCTTATCTCATGCACTGTACAAAAAATCAAAGCAGCTCTCCAATGCGAAAGCTAAAAAGATCAGAGGATGGAAGGTTGGGTTTTTGGTGGAAGAAGGGAGGAGTTTGGTTTATGTGTGGTTGGTGGGTGTTGAGTCAAGAACGAACCGCGCGTAGAAACTCCTTGCATGGTGGTAAGAGAGGACTCCGTGGAAGCCGGAGAGTGAGCTTTTGTCTATCTTAACACAAGGCAAGGGTGGTGGTTCGGGTATTGACTCAGGTTGACCCTAGGAAATATTAATATATTATTATTATTATTATTATTATTGAAGCATTTTTCTTTTTTTATCGACTCTAATTTGACACTAATGTCTTTTTCTCTCTTTTTTTTTATTTTTTTGCTGCAAGTAATTATTCACTCGGATTCATGTTATTGTTATGAAACTGTTTTAACTTTATTTTGAGCCTTTTGTACTTAATCTAACTCTTTTATAGCTAATTGAAAAAAATTAAGTGGTTAATAGTGAATTCTGAGAAGTAGAGCAAGCAAAGAGTTTAAGTGACGTAGATTATAATTCAAATGTCTTAATTTAGTTCGTTTTGAATTATGATAACTAATCTAATTGGCTTTTTAAAATTAAATTATACAATCTTTTATTGAGTACCCTTTTATTTATAGTAGTAAACTAATGAATTTACTGAGAATATTTAATAGGATGTGCTATTTTGTTTTAATATCATTGTTTTAGTGGATAAAGACCTTGTCTGGCAAACAACGAATTGCATTAGCTGTTAGCTGGTAGTTGATTTTATCAGCTAATTTGACCAGCAGAGAATAATAGCTGTTTATTAAAGATGTTTGGTAAAATTAGCTATTTAGTATTACTTGTTGATGTGTAAAATGACTTATGAGAGAATGATTTTTAAAAAAATTATAAGGGCACGAATATTATATTTTTTAGTATTTCGTTGAATTCACAAATATTATATTTTTTAGTATTTCGTTTAATATTCTTATAAGAATTTAGATTTAGATATTTAATTTTACAAAAATTAAGTTTATAACTTTAATAATAATAATAGTAATCCAACGTTAAATTCTCTATTAATATGAATGATGCAACGAGCTACATCATATTAGTATTTTTCAATTTTATTATTTAATAAATTAAAAATATCTATAATTATAGTATGACACAAATATGATATATAGTAGTTATATACTAACAATATTAATTTGATGTGGCTCTTTATATTCAAAAACTTAATATTATGATATTTTTAAATGTAAACTAATATTATAAAATTAAATAAAGATTAAAAAGTTTAATTTACTCATTTATTATATTCTTCCAAACTTCATGACATAATTATACGATTAAAAAAACCAATTTTAAAACACGCAGAGCAAAAGCAGATAGTAAAGTAGAGGGCAATATTGTCATTAGGCAAACAGTTAACTTTAAAAGCTCCTCTTATGGAGATTTTAAAAATCAGATTATTAGGGTTAAATAAGCTAACTAATAAGTTATTTATCAAACACATCAATAGCTTTTTAAGATGGTCAAAAGGCTAAAAAACAGCTGATAAGTTGTTTGTCAAACACCTCCAAAATAAACATTTTTTTAGGGGTATGTTCGAATTAAAGGATTTTTTTATTGTTTTATTCTTCTTATTATTTTTATTATTAATTTTCTACTTATTATTATTATTTTATTAATTATATTTTATTTTTGTTATTACTATTAAATTCCTTATTATTTTTATTTTTCCTCTTCTTCCTAGTTTTAATATTATTAATATTATTGTTATTATTAAATTCCTTATTATTAATAATAATAAGGATAAAAAATCTTCAACAAATAACTCTATTATTGGAATAGCTAAAGATACCTTTTGATAATCTTTAGCTATTCATAAAAATTGAGTATTATGATATTTTTGTCTAACCAGACAATGGATTACTTAAAATTTAAGAATATACCAATAATAGAATTCATATTCCTATGAACCAAATATGCCCTTAAAAATTGTAACTTTTCAGATTATAGGTAGCTTTCGATGCGGAGACAAAAGATTGATTCATAATTTATATTACGTCAAAAGTGTTTTAAGCATATAGAATCCACCTTCCAAAGCAATTGAGAGATATATTAAGATATAATTTATCGTATCAGATTATGGTACTTTAAATAGAAAAGTGTATCCAGAGTTTTATGTGAAGAGAAGATATCATTCAAACTCAAAGGTAAATTTTATTATTACGCAATTAGGTTGGTCATGTTCTATAAGGTGGAGTATTAGTCCATCAAACAAGTGCATAGTCATAAATTAATGGTGACATGGATGAGGATGTTCACTTTATTAGAAGAGATAAGGTTAAAAATTTAACGATAAGAGAAATTAAATGTGACTAATATTAATAAAAAAATTAAGATAAACAAGATTTAGGTGATTTAGGCGTATTAAAAGGAGACATCCTGACTATCTAGTATAAATATGCAAGAAGATTGTATTTAGAAATAAAGAGAAAAAGAAAGACCTAAAAAGAACCGAAAAAAGGTGATTAAAAATGATATAATTTTATTGAAACTTATAAAAAACGTGACTTTCAATAGAAAATTATTGCGTACTAAGATATGAATTAATGATCGTAAATCTTTTAAATATCTCTTTCGAACTTTATGCCTTATTTTTGGTCTAAATGTTTAATATGTAATATTTTTCTAAAAGTTATCTATTTTAAATATTTTCTTACTTAACATAAACATTTTGTTGTATGGTTTGTTTGTTTGTTTATTTTATTTATTTAATTGACTATTTTTAATATTTATTACTTATTTTATCTTTTACTTTTATGTTGTATGTTTATTTTTATTTTTAATATAAATAAATAAAAAAATTTACTTTAAAACTTAGTTTACCAATAGACTTTGAATTAGCTTGAGATGGAGATTGTGTTCTACGCATGAGTAGGGAGGCGCGTGGGGCATGATGTGAGAGCAGGGCGTTGTAAGGGCATTAAATGAGAGGGTCAGAAACTGTTGGGAGAGATGGTAACTATCATTAAATGCCCTAGAATTGGCTTCGAGTGATTTGCTTACGTGTACGCACCAATCAAACCTGTACACGTTCTTTGGGCTTGAGAGTGGACACGACTCAGTTAAGATAGAGAAGCGAAAGAGAGGGAAATGAGGTTTGGGAGGTGGGTTCGTGTTGTGAGGATGGTGACGATAATGGCGTTTAGGGTCTGCTGCTATCCTGACGATGATGCTCATTCTGGTCAGCTTCTTTGGATCTTGGGATTGTGGCCAAATCCCCAAATCTCTGCGATGATATGAGTTTATTATTGTTAATGTTTTAATAGCGAGAAGTAAACCCTTATAAAAATAATTAAAAAATATTATTTTTCTCTAATGAAAATTCTAAAATTTAATTAAATAAAAATTAATTATAAGAAATTGTTAAGTTACAAAATCGACCGATTAATTAATAAACTAATCGATTTTTAACAATTAGAGTTATTGTAATGAATTAAATTAAAAAATTAAAAATTGAAAAAAAAGGCAGTCGGTTTAAAATTTTTATAATTTAACCGACCAAATCGATTGATTTTTTTAATCATTAATTATACTAAGAGTGAGATGAGTTATTAACAATTTAAATATAAATTTAAATGAATTATTTAAAAATTGATATCGTGAGTTAAATTTAAAATTCATTTAACTAGATTTAGTTTATTAATTTTAGAGTGAAATAAAACAAATCAAAGTTATCGAAATTACTTATTATGAATTTACATGTTTCGAATAAAATATTTAATTAGTTAATAAGTCAAGTCCAAATAGAATTACACTAATTTTTATAAAACAATTCAACTTTATTTGGGAAATTTGATTAAATTATTTAAAATAATATCATTTAATGTAACGAGTTTATATCAATCTCTTAAACTCAAATTTAATTTAAAATTTGATTAATTAAATTTAATTTATTAATCTCATACTAAATCAAAATGAATTAAATATCATAGATAAAAACGTAAATCAAACCTTGCTATTCCTTAATTAAAACCCTACTCTGTCCGGAAAGTTAATTAACTTTGAACTAAGGTTTTTTAAATTAAAGTAATCTTATAAGAAATTGTCTTAAAATTCGATTGAACTCGATTAGTATTTTGATTGCACTTATTCACAGCGTCAATTTTCGATTTTTTAAATTTAAAAATCTTTAAAAAATCAAAACGACGGCGCCGATTTAATAAAAGTCATTGAATTATTCAGATCAAACTTTTAATTTAAATTAGATTTGAAATTTAATTAAATAAATTTATCAATTTATTTTAAAATTAAGCTCGATTTGGACATTATAAAATAGCATTGTTTTATTTTAATTTATTTAATATGATATTGTTTTAGTTTTAATTCTCTTAAATTTATAGATAATAACATAAATCAAACCTTGCTATAATTCCTTAACTAAAACCCTACTCTGTCCCCGACTGAAAAGGTTAATGGCGATGGGGGGAGGGATGGGCAAGACGGCCTCAAGTTCTCATAATTCCTGACAACACGAACTACTCACAGAAAACGCCAGCTTTCTTCCTCTCGTCATTCATGCAGATGTATAGTAGAATAACTCGTGAGAATCACAGGGTTGTCTACTTAGGTAGGTGGAGACGAACGCCATTAAAGTCAAGACAACGACAGCCTATCCTCCATAGCCAAACTCGCTCTGCTCTGGTCCTCATCTCATCAATCTCTCTAACTCTCTCCGTATAAACCTTCCAAATCAGTCTATCCCCATTGACAAAGTACGTGTATGTTCATACGACATGCAAATGGACTTCGAAAAGCTTACTTTGACTTGCTTTCATGGCTGCCCAAAACACACGTTCAAGTCTTCAATCAATATTTTTATATTTGTAGCATTTCGTCACCATACCGGTACGTCCAAAGATAGTTATGATAATTGAGGAACGGATATGAGAAAAAAGCAATGAGAATTGAGGAACAGATGTGAGAAAAAGGCAATGAGTTTCAATGAACTTTGTTGAACATTAATTGCAATGATTTTGATATGAAGATGACATTAAAAAAGGGAGTTCCTTAGTTCGAGCATGAATCAAAGGGAAAAGAAGGGACGTTGGGAAGTATACGGTGTTGAAAGCTATAAATACAAGAAAAGGATAGGAGGGGACGACATAGTAACACTTTCTTGTAATAAATGTGTATAGGACCAATGACCTAATTTAATGTCTATTCCAATGCAGGTAAAGAATAATTAATCCATGTTGCCTTTTTTTTCTTTTGCTTCATTACTCAAACTTTGATACAGATTTATTGGGATCATGATATTTATTACTCCCTCTGATTCATAATAAGTGTCGTTTTAGAGAGATTTTAATTATTTAAAATAAGTGTCGTTTGTGACTTTTTATGCATATTTATAGTTTTACTTTCAAAATTACCCTTTAATTTCTCTCACATCTTAATTACACAGATTACACAGATTATATTTTCAAGGCAC
>JAOSBM010000004.1:2035421-2045470 GCA_027568955.1 Erythroxylum tenue
ATAAGGAAAGATGATACACCAACAACTCAGTAAAAATTTAGCTGAAATGGGAAGTTTGAGAAAGTAAGTTTAGTAGTATGCAGACTTACGTTCTCAAGGGGTATGGTTCGATGGTTGAGAGCGGGGCTTAGCTTTGGTTAGGTCCCAGGTTCGATTCCATGCTAGCCCCTCTTGTAAAAGTCTGGGACAGTCGGAGTTTTACCTGTAGGTGGAGAACTAGTTAGGCCCTCAATGATGAGGTGCGCCCGCTTAGCCCGCTTGTGAGGTGGTGCGTCAATTGGGCCCTCGGAGAGGTGTGCTCGCTTGGCCCGCCTACTAGCTTTCCTCGAATAAAAAAAAAAGTATGCAGACTTACTCCTAACTAACAGGGAGACCCTTTCCGAATGAACAGTAAGGAATGAGAATGAGTTATTAAAATTTATTTATACAGGGAGTTTATGACCTTCAAGCATGTGATCCTGAGCCAGCTCCTTCCACAGGACACTAGTTTCTGGGATTTTGGAGGAGAAAGAGAAAGGTTCTTCTCTGCTGATAAAAACATGCCTTCCATAGGACACTAGTTTCTGGGATTTTGGAGGAGAAAGAGAACATGTTCTTCTATACTGATAAAAACCAAAGATTAATGTTTCAGAGTGCATAGATATGGTGATTGAAGGTTTGTACAGGTGGAGTCATCGCTATTGTTTGCTAAGTGAGTTTCTACAACTACTTCTTCTTCGTATAATTGATGGTGTGCTCTTGAAACTTCTTGCTGCTCTTCTTAATATGGATTCTGGACTGCTGCAACAATAAACCATTCTTATAAATTCAACTTGTTGAAGAACTTACATTTTTTCAATTTAAGCAATTTAAAATTGTCAAAAAATTTCTTTGTAATTTTTAATCCTATAAAAAAACTCATTTATCTTATACTTCTGTTAAAAAATAACACAAAACATACATTATATTTTAAGAGTTATATATTATATTTTTAAGAGAAGTATAAGATAATATCATATATGAATCAATCAAATGTTGTTAATATAACGATAAAATTGAATTCTTAAATTTGATTGGTTTAATTAATTCGAATCAATTTTAAGAATTAAATTAGATCGTAGCTTATTGCTTTATGTTGTTTATTTTATTAATAGAGGTTTAAAGTGAGGAAGAAACTTAAAATTTCTTTTAAAATTAGAAAACTATGTGTTTCTTTAAACTCTTCCAAAAATCTATTCAGTTCTATTTAGATATAAAAAACTGTACCTCAAGTAACCCCGACTTTGCTGTTGTCTCCTACTAGTTGGAGCTCCAGCTCCTTCATGATTCAGATCAAGCGTATCCAAGTTCATGTTCTGATCAAAGCTTTGTTTCTCCAACTCTGGTCTACCGGTTTCTGCTTTCACAATACGATCATGAAGTTCAACTCTATAAGTTCCGAGTTTCTTACTAACTGAGCAGTTCCAATGGTTTTTGATTGAGTTTTCCGTCCTGGGAATATGAAATGCGACTAAACTCAGTGTAGAATTCCATATCCTAAGTAAAGAAGTTCTCAAGTAGAGTTTTCACTGATACCTTCCAGGCAGAAACTTGGCAATCTCAGCCCACTTATTCCCATACATGCTATGAGCAACAATAAGAGCCACTTCCTCTTGTTTGATCCATGGAGTTCTCTTTATGCCTGGATTTAAATGATTGTGCCACCTGAATTAAGCAATCACTCTAAACTCGATTACTTGTTTCTAAATAAAAGTGTTTGCCTATGCAATCCTATAAAAGGTTATAGGATAATACCTTTCACGGCATTGCTTGCCTATGCGGCCAGGCAAATACTTAGCTATTTCAGACCATTTCTTATTCCCAAATTTCTCAACAAGCTCACATATTAGATCATCTTCCTGCAGAAACATATCAATGGTGCTGAAGAAACAATACCAACTTCCAAAAACACCAACTTCAATCACTATGCACCTCCTTTTTCCAGGTTCCCTTGACAAGTTCAGGATTCAGAACTTTCTGCCACCGATGTAAACATTGGACATCTGATCTTTCAGGAACATATTCAGCTGCAGAACATATCCCCCCCAAAAAAACAAAAACCCGAAACAATGAGGATTGGAATAATCAAGTCAGGAATGTGAAAGATTATGAATACCTATCTTCTTCCAGTTTTTCCCATTGAACTGTTTAACAGCAGCAGCTAAAACTTCATCCTATCAGTAAACAGAACAAAACAATGGAGGTTAGGTTATTGCTTCGTAGAACCGTTAACCAATTTCATTCACTTCCTGGTTACTTATTACCTCTTCCTTTGTCCAACCTCCCTTTGTCGATCGTCTCGTAGGACCTGTTTTTCTTCTGCAACAACGAACATATGATTTAATGTGAAAACAGCCATTAAATGAATACGAAGAAGTCTCATGAAGCTTTAACTAACCTTTTAACAGATGGTGGACATGGAATCACATCTTTAGAACGATCATCATAACTTTCCTTCTCTGAATCAAAATTACTCTCCTTATCTTCTCCCATGATCTTTTAACCAATAAAATAACTAAAATTAAACCAAAAAAATGGCTGTTCAGATCTTTAACAGTTATCAGCATAGACGCAAGAAAGAAAGCCTTTGATTAAGGAATAATCAACAGGGAATTTAGTAAAACGGATTCTGGTAAACACACATAACCCCCATTGAAACAACAGTGCAGAGGGCAAGAGATTATGATCAGCCAAAATGTATTAAAAGAAAGAAGAAGAAGAAATCAAGGGAGGAAAAAGAATCAACCAGATATAGTGTTGACAAGCAAAAGCCATTGATGTGAGTTTCGCGGGAGAGGATAGAAGAAATACGAACAGAGTGACGCCTTAGGAAACGAAACCACTTCTATAGGTATCTCCGCCTTCACTTTAAATTGTGCTCTTATATACTTGTGCTTGTGTGCTTACTACCGTATTAATTAGAAAATAGCATTAAAAATATTTTTTTGGAAAATTGTATAAAAAAAGAAAATGGTGTAAAAATAAGTTTTGTTTTTGGAAAATAGTATAAAAATAAGTTTTGATGTACTATATCATTTTACCCGATGTTTAAAAATCAGAAAAAAAAATTAAACCGATAAAACAAAAATTTTAAGATTTAAAAGATTCATTTAGTATTAGAGTATATATTAAAAATTGAATAAAATTAAAAATATTGTTTTTTACTATCGAAAAGTTTGATTGAAAAAATATATTATTAAATAAAATCTAATTGATTTATTTTAATATATATTAATTTATTAATTAATAAAAATTAACCGATTAATAAATTGATCAGTTTTAAACAACAAAAAATATTAAAATAAATCTAATTAAAAAATTAAAACCTATACCAAAAAGTTGAGAGTTTAAAGTTTTTGTTAATCATCGATTGTATTGGTATTTACCTTTAAATTTTTATTGTTGTTGTATCTTGAATTATTAATTTAATTCAAGTTTAATTAATATGTAGAAATTTTTAAAAAACTTTTAAATTTTTTTTTGAAAAAATATAGAATATAGATTTTTTTTGAATGGAATATAGAAAATTGATATCTTTTATTTTATGGAAAATAAGAATATACGAAGGATTTTATTGAAAAAATGTTTAAATATTTTTTATTAATAATTGATATAATAAAAATTTTAATTACATAAATATTTAAAAAATTATTTATACCTATACCAAGATATTATACGTTTTAATTTGACATAAATGCATTTTAAGTAGTAATGAGAATTATTAATATATTTAAGAGGATATAGTGAATTTTACCTCAATATGCAAAGATCATTATCCACTCCTCGCGATATTATTTCGAAGATAAGGTAATGAACCTTCTTCATTTTGAATGATATTATGATCATTCAAATCTGTTATCTTGGATAAAGTCATCAGAGATTCAAATTTAGGATGAGATAACCTCAGTTCCAATAACAGTTACCAACAATTTCAGTTCAGGGATTCGAGATAACCTCAGTTCCAATAACAGTTACCAACAATTTCAGTTCAGGTTTCCTGAAGAAGACCAGCATGTTCACAAACTAACACCAAACCTTCTACAATGGAGGCTCGCTTCTGCAACATCTCTCGGCTTTTCACATCAGTATCAGATCCTGCAAAGGTAAGATGTTAATGTTTACACTCTAATGGCCAGAAACATATTCCGGAACCCGAAATTTCCGATTCAAGCTTCTGATTAACTTTTCTTGTTCCCTTGATCCAGTAAACTTGGTATAGAGATCAGAAACACGGACCGAAGTTTCTCATCACATCTCGCACTACAGATCCAAAGCAGAACAAAATTTTCAAAAAGAAATGAGGAACAACGACTGTCATCAGAGACCTAAATACTGGTAATCAAGAACAGAGTCTTATCACTTTGTTGCAGTTTTTCCTCATAATTTGATGTCGCGATTTCCCTATTCAACTTGAAAATTCAAAATCGAAGCAATGCAAATCAAAGAAAAATCAACCAAAATTTTAACTTTCTGCAAGAAATCGTCGCATTCACAGAGAGAAATAAGAGAGGCGCGAAGAAGAATTGGTACGAGAGGGCTTGAATTATAAGATGCTTGGGTATATATAGCTGCAGAAAGAGGGCCTAAAAGTCGACTTTGTAATTTGTATCGTGTCACTTCTTACGCCGTTGGATGGCATCTATGTTGTCATATCTACGGCTCTCCTCTTGTCTCCATCTCCATTATTTTGCATTACGAAAATTAATAAAATAGGCTTAAATACGAAAATTAATAATTCAATATAACCAGTAATATTATCTTTTTAAATAATAAAAAATTCATATATTAATTTATATTAATATAAATTCAATATAACCAATAATGTTATCTTTTATATATAATAAAATAAATTGTGATCATTATTTTTAAATTTAATCTATTATAAGTAAATTAATTAATGATATATTATCGTTTATATAATAAAATAAATTGTGATGACTATTTTTTTAACTTAATCTTTTATTAATAAATTAATTAATGATGCTCATTTCGAAAATAGTCTTTCTTAATAATTTTTTTTAAATGGAAGAAATCACAGCTACTACTTTATGGATGCGCACTGGATAAATCTTCGAATTGACGCAATAGACTATAAATCATGTCAACTGGGTATTCCACATTAGGCAAGTTCTGTATGATAAGCTGAACGTTTCTCCTAACGATGCTCACAATAAAACCTTAAATTTAAGTTCTTAATTTCATAATTTATAAGATCTAATTATCAAAATTAATGCTAAATAATTTGTATTTATGATATTAAAATATTTTCTTACAATTAGATATTTAAACTTAAAATTTTTATTACAATTTTATAGTTTTAGTTTTCAAAATTATTGCTAAATTGATGTATCGGACAGCTTTAAATGAAATTAAAATCACCGACCACTCATTTTCAAGCGTATGTAACATATTTTTTGGATACTCTAACAATTATATAACATATAAAAATAATTTTTTGTATCAAACCAAATTATTTTAAAAAAATGTAAGTCATAATAAGTTAATAACTATAATTTATAATCTAAATTTGAAAATTAACGTGTAATTATATTTATTATACCGTTAGAAAATAAAAATTGGAAATGCCATGTGAAAGGAGGGACAAAGAACATCTTCCCACATCCCCAGGGTACCGACCCAGACCTTAGCATCCTGAAACCTCGCGCCAATGGCGGGTGCTCTTAACAGGAGAAAAGTTTTGGTGGTAGGAGGAACAGGCTACTTGGGGCAGCACCTGTTGCAAGGATTTTCGGAAATCGAAGATATCCCTTACGATCTCGCTTTCACTCACCACTCCAATTCGGTCCCTCTTCACCCATTACTCCACGCGATTCCTCGCGCCGTCGCCTTCCAAGTTGATCTGCGAACCGGGGACGGATTCGACGTAGTTTCCCAGAAATTCGGCCACCCTCACGTTGTAGTGAACTGTGCCGCCATTTCTGTTCCTCGCGCCTGTGAAAGCGACCCCGACGCTGCAATGTCTGTAAACGTACCGTCTTCGCTTGTGGATTGGTTGTTAAGCTTCAGAGACGGAAACACCCTTCTTATTCATTTATCAACGGATCAAGGTTAGACTCGCCTCTCACATTACTTGTGATTAACCGATCGATGGTTGATCGTTTCGTTGGTACTTTGTTCTGTTCCAGTTTATGAAGGGGTAAAGTCCTTCTACAAGGAAGAAGACGAGACTGTTCCTGTAAATGTGTATGGAAAATCTAAATTGGCTGCTGAGCAGCTTATATCAGAGAAATGCCCCAATTTTGCGATTTTGAGGAGCAGTATCATCTTTGGTCCACTGACTATCTCGCCTGTTCCAAAGTCTCTTCCAATTCAGGTTCTTTAAAGATGCATACTTTAATGTTTCTACAACATTCAATTCCTAGTGCTTGACGTGATATCTATACAGTGGATTGACAGTGTTCTATCCAAAGGAGATGAAATGAATTTCTTCTATGACGAGTTCCGCTGCCCTGTGTATGTCAAGGATCTTGTGATTGGCATATTGTCTTTGACACAAAGATGGCTTTCAGGTGTGGAATTGTTGTATGAATCTATAGATTGCAGTCTTTTGGTCGTGTTATAAATGCCCTAACTAAGCCTATTAACGGGCTGAGGTGAAATTTCCACTTCTGAGTCTAGGTTGTTGATTGAATCTCTTGTCCCGGTATTATTTCGAGAAGATCTGGATATGAGCCTCTTCAAAGAGGATTTATTGCTATTGATCCAGTGATCCCTATAGTTAGCCTATTACATGTCCAAATGCTTGTCGAAGTGAAATTTCTGCTTCCGAGTCTAGGTTAATTGACTCTCCTGTCCCGGGTAGTATTTCGAGAAGACCTGTATATGAGCCTCTTCAAAGAGGATTTATTGCTAATGATCCAATGATCCCTATAGTTAGCCTGTTACATGTCCAAATGCCTGTCAAAGTGAAATTTCTGCTTCCAAGTCTAGGTTAATTGAATCTCCTGTCCCGGGTATTGTTTCGATATGTTCCCTGTACGAGCCTCTTCAATCAGGCCATATTGCTATTGATTCAATGATCTCTGTAGTTAGCCTGTTACATGTCCAAATGCTTTCTCTTTGCTTCACTTACGAGAGATTCTTTGAAGGATATCATACTTGTCCAAACAGCTATCCACTCGTTTACGTAATCAGCTTCTTACCATCTCATTTAGTTATGGAACTGTTGTTTCCAAATGAACCAATTCTAGATTTCCAAGTCTGATGTATGAGAAATCACACAGTTCAGTTTATAATCTTGGATAGTATAGAATTTCTTCATTTTTTACAAAGCTGGTATGATTCTGTATTGAAACATCCGATTACTCACTATGATGCTTATGGTGATTGTAACAGAGGGTAAGAAAATGCAGTTGCTCTTAAATGTTGGTGGACCTGATAGGGTATCTCGTGTTCAAATGGCCGAGGCTGTGGCGGATTTTAGAGGATACAACCCATCTTTAATCAAGCCGGTATCTGCTTCATCGGTATGTACATATACTAGAATTTCCAGTCATAAACTCTTGGGTATATCTGATTCACCATTTTTATTCATTCCCTTCTTCCTTAATGATTCATCATCTGGTTGTACTAGATGTTCAACCCTGAAATGCAGGGAATGTATGTGCTGCCACGATTTGTCACTAGGTTTAGCATTTCTGCATTCTGTTTCTCTGCAATAATCATGAATGTGGTTTCGATAATTTAGGTTGATCGTGGAGTCTCATCACCAGCAGACATATCCATGGACATCTCGAAGCTGGTTCGAACACTAAATATTGTACCTACCTCATACAAAGAAGGCGTCAAATTGACTCTCTGAATTCCTTAATCGCATCGCAATGTTCAGAATCTGCAAAACTTTTGTGAGATTCATTACACTTCATTTGTGACCTGCCTTTCCAAGAATCATGGAAGATGTTTAGTTTTGTGATTAACTAATTAAAAAATTTTAATTGTTTAAAATTATTAAAAAATTCTTTATAATTTTAAAAAAAATTTCATAAAAATTCCGTGTTAACATGAACAATACAGTTGAAATGAATTAATTCAATTTAAAGCGAGAAATTTAAAACAATTACAATAAATTATTAGTTTGAGTCAGATTTAATTAGCTTAAATAATATTTAAGAAAAAAATCAGACCATCATATTATCGATGTCTAATTGATTATGTATTATTTATAACACATGGGATTTATTGTTACTTTTTAATAAAAATTTGAAAAAAGAGGCTTTTAATTAAGCGTTTTATTTAGATACTTAATAATTATTTTTTAAATTATTGTTGTACAGTGAGTAACTAATTAAAAAATATTTAGTTTTCAAAAATTATTAAAAATTTTGGGATTTTAAATTTTTAAAAAAATTTCCATATACTTTCTTTTAAAAAATAATATCGGAATACGTATGACAAAAAAATATACTTTCTTTCTTTCTAATTGATTTATGTTTTTTTTAATAAATGATAGTACTATTATGTTTTCAAGAATTATAATATAATGGACATCTTGTATTGATTAGAATGATTACAATTAATGTGTATTTTTTAATTATATTTAATTTGCATATATTTCAATTTTAGTTATAATGATAATTAATTAATTAAAAATATAATATATTATATTAAAATTATTAACATAAGAATATAATTACAAAAATAAAACCAGGTTATAAAACAAAACAAGTTTTTGTTTTTAGCTTTTATATTACAAATTTCAAGTTCAACCAAACGAATTTTTGTTTTTTTATGAAAAATCATAAAACAAAAACTAAAAATCACATCAGAAAATAATTGTTTTTTAAATTATTGTTATACAGTGAATAACTCATCATCATCATCATACCCCGAAGTCCCGCAAGGAAGCAGGGTCTGGGGGGGTCGGATAGTACGCAACTTTACCCCTACATTGTAAAGAGGTTGTTTTCAATAGGCCCACATGCATATATGACAGGATAATAATGATGTAGGGTAAAACGAATAAATACGTAAAGACTGGTAGGAAATCCAAAGATATACCTGAGAGTGATCATAATCTGCTATTATCTTTCGCCTAGCAAAGACCAACATTCGCTTTATCGGAAGACATCCCTCTTAACCCACTCTTCTTACGTTTCTCGCAAGTACTATCTTAATAAATCTTTGAACGTCGAAACTAACCGACCCCCTCCCCTCCAAATTATTAACTAATTAAAATATTTAATTTTAAAAAATTATTAAAAATTTTGGGATTTTAAATTTTTTTAAAAAAATTTCGTTTACTTTCTTTTAAAAAATAATATCGGAATACGTATGATATAAATAACTCATAAAATAATTATATATTATTAATATAAATATTTAATATAACTTTTAAATTTGACTTAGATTCAAATTAAAATTTAAAATAATTATAAATTTTTTATTTAAATTAAATTAAATTGATTCAAATTAAATATAAAATTAGGGGGTGCTTGGTTGATGGGTTTGGGAAGAGGTTAATGGGTATGGAATAAAAAGTGAGTGGTTGGTTGTTGATTATGATTATAGGGGTAATGATTTGATATCCCACTTTGGGGGAATCCTCCATACCTCTCATTTAGTAGAGGAATCAAAATCATTCCTTAGTAGAGAGTCATTTTACTAATTAATTAAAATATAATTAATTAATTAAATAAAATGTAATTAATTTACAATATAATTAATTAAAATAATAATATTAATTAAGTATATTATAATTAATTAAAATATAATTAGTTAAAATATAATTCATTAATTAATTAAAATATATTAATTAATTAATTAATTAAAATATAATTAATTAAAATAATATAATATAATTAATGAATTACTATAATTAATTAAAATATAATTTATTCATTAATTAAAATACTGTAATTAATTAGTTCAAATATTATTATTTATTAAAATATAACTAATTAAATAATAATTATTTATTAATTAAAATATTTTAATTAATTATTTACTTAAAATATAATTAATGACTATATAATAAATTAAAATATTATTATTAATAATTATTACATTATAAT